>SKCR01043577.1:0-101571 GCA_019454045.1 Zanthoxylum bungeanum
TGTGAATAGGAAAAGAATATTGTGTCATTATGAGGGATATTTAATTTGTGTATCATTAGGAAAGGATCTCTTCATTTTAGGAAGGTAAATTAATTTTATTTTATTTTATTTTATTTAGTTTAGGAATGTGATTTAATTTAATTAGGAAGGTGATTTATGAGATTTGATTTGATTCTTTTAATTTGGGAAGGTGATTTATTAGGATTTCAACATGTGTTTAATGTGTGGATTTATTATTTTGGAGGGATTATCGGTGTGTGGTTGGTATTTTGGTGGGCTTGGTGTGTGGCTTGGTGGTGTATGGGCTTGGTATGTGGCTTATGGGGGTTTTGGGTCAAGGTGTGTTTCAAAACAGAGATCCAACGAGCGAACCCACAGCTAAGCAAACGAATTTAGTCCAACAAGATATGGATTTTTGACTTTTCCCTTCCGACGTCCGTTTCCCGCGACTTCCAAAACTTAAAGAGGAGTGCCTCCGTACGAGACTCATCATCGGGACTTATATGCAAAAATTCAGTGCCTACACTTGTGCAGTTTGTGACAGTGACAACCATATCAAAGTCATGCATGCATTTTTGGCTTACCTGGTTCGTCGGCCATTGCCGGACTTACCTGTAGTTTCGCTGCTAGTGTGGGATGGTTCATCCCCGAACCATTCCTAGTGTGAGATGGTTCATTCTCGAACCATTACTGATGTGAGATGGTTCATTACCGAACCGTTACTAGTGTGAGATGGTTCATTCCCGAATCGTTACTAGTGTGAGATGGTTCATTCCCAAACCACCGAGTGGGTTTTGTTCTCGAATTGAGTTAAGTTGATGGCGAGGCGTTTTGACCTCTGGGTTTTGTTCCCGAACCACCGAGTGGGTTTTGTTCCCGAATTGAGTTGAGTTGATTGTGAGGCGCTTTGACCCCAGAGTTTTATTCCCAAACCACCGAGTGGGTTTTGTTCCCGAATTGAGTTGAGTTGATGGCGAGGCGATTTGACCCCTGGTTTTTTTCCCGAACCACCGAGTGGTTTTGTTCCTGAATTGAGTTGATTTGATGGCGAGGCGCTTTGACCCCTGGGTTTTATTCCCGAACCACCGAGTGGGTTTTATTCCCGAACTGAATTGAGTTGATGGCGATGTGCTTTAACCCCTGGGTTTTATTCCCGAATCACCGAGTGTGAGATGTTTTGATCTCTGGGTTTTGTTCCCGAACTGTAATGAGTTTGTTGCCATTCCCGGCTTGCTCATCCTCATTCCCGATGAGTTGCTCGTCTTTGCCGTTTTTTCCTTTTTTCTTCAAAACCTGCGAACACAAAATAAATATTGTGTGTATGCGACGTGTATGCATGTTTACATGGATGCATTCCCTATTCCGATGGGTTTTATTTTTCCTATTTGATGTCATCTTTGCTTAGGCATTCCTGTGTTAAAAGGTTTTCTTCTCCCCTTTAGGAATCCTTTTCCCACAAAAAGCTTTGGTCACCCCCTAGGTATGCCTACAGTTTCCTTCTGATAATTCTCATTTGGTGATTGTTCAATTATCTTTGGTTTCATGGCTCAAGGTCCCATTGTGTCCCTTATCCGCGGGATGGTAGACTGGTTGCCCCCAGACCTGGCTCAGCTTTCTGCTCTTCGCTACCTATAGTGGGTCAAGGTGGATTACGCCTTTGTGAAAGTGGTCTCATCATTTTGGGATCATGTCTTCTGATTCCCAGATTTCTAAATGTGTCTTCTCCTTGAAATTGGACTCCATTGTTCGTCATTATGTGATATGGCATTTTGTATCGACATATCATATTACAAGCTACGAAATAGTCCCAATAGTTACACATTTTATTGTCATCAAGGAATGCCGAGTAATGAAATCAGAGAACCTTTAAATCACTCAATGCAACTCAAACCCAAGTCTTTGAATAAATCATCTAAGCCAGACTCACAGTGTATGTGTGTAAAGGTTCATTTACAGCTTGATTCCTAGGTAACCCAACTCAATGATTTCGTTTAAAAATTGGGATTGACGGGTCAAACCAACCTAGATGTCTTAATTATGCTCTACCATTGCTTTTTTGTGCTCAATGTGTTATGATTTTCTTTTTCTTTTCTTTTGTCTCTCTATTTTTTTTTCAATACAACTACCCTTTAAGGTAGCATTTCTCCTCATGGTGGTCCTAAGACTCGCCCATTGGTAGCTTCACCCTTATCCGTTATAGGTGGTTACATTTTTTATTATTATTATTATTTTTAGAGTCTTTTATTTTATTTTCAACCATACCACACATCATAACGCTAGCAAATCAGGATAGACATCTAAGCAAAGGGTCATTCATCGACCTGCAATTTCTTCAACTAGTCACCTTGCCGACTACTCAGGTTTTCATTGCTAAAAACCTATAATTAAGTGCTTACGAGTCTAACATAGATCAACTAATCAAAGTATCAGATATAAGTATATCAAGAAACCCTAGAGCAAACAATTTCATCATTGGACTTATGCTTAACTATTAAGGACTAACAAGAAAAGACTCGAACAAGTAAGCAAAATCAATGTCTTTATGATTAATAAATGCAGGATTACAATCGAATAAGATCAGGAAAATAAACATCTCCGTAATTTGCAACCTTGTCTTCTTCCGTCTTCTTGCTTTATTCAAACGTCAGATTCTCCAACTGCAGTAGTTCTTCTTCCTATTTATTTTCCTCTTTTTCAACCCCCTATTTGTCACTGCTCGAGAAGTTTTCCCAGAAATCCCTCCTCTGCTCTATTTCATCTTTACTACTACTGTCCCATATCCCCATGTGGGAAGCTTGGTGGTGGAGAGTTTGGAGGACAAAGCTGTCGGGTAGGCCGGAGTTGATCATGTAGGTGGGTAGAGGGTTTCTGTGTGTGTTGGGTTGTTCTTTTTCCGGGTCAGGTATTTTATGGGTGTCAATGAGGTCTTGGATTTCATGCCTAAGGCGGGTACAGTTTTCAGTTTTGTGGCCTTTTTTATGATGGAGGTAACAGTATAGGTTTAGGTCGAGGTAGTGTGGCACATGGTTTAGAAGTGGTTTAGGTTCTAAGGGATTTAGGAGTCCTTGTCTCTTCAGTTCTTCAAACACATTTGACAATGGTCTACCAAAATTGGAGAATCGCTTATTTCTGATAGCGGTGACCTCAGAGGGAGCGGGTTTGGTACCTGAAGGCCCCCCAATAGTCTTTCTATTATGGCCGTAAAACTTTCTGTTCTTGGATGTACGGGGTACGGTCAAACTGGCCATAACGTTGGTCAAAGTTTGTAGTTGCTCGGTAATTTTGGTGATGTCAGTTTCCAATTGATCCATGTGGGAACCTTCATTGCCTGACGCATTCATGCTTGCTAACCTTTTCTTGCAAGTCTTCCTTCTTCTCTAACCCAACGGAATGATGGCTTTTAAGACAAGTAGTTAGCATGATGCGTGTATGCATGAGATGCATATGGTTATCAAAATAGCATATATACTTCCGACCTTATTCCTCCCACACTCGGGGTAAGTCCATTTTCGTCCTAGGTATGGCTTATTTTATGCACCAATGTGGGGTACACAAAATCGTTCTCGCCTACGCTACAGGGGTGAACTTGGCTACCTCAGTCCATTTCCATCGATAAAAGACAAAGACCGACCATTTAAAATATTGACTAAGCCTATTATGGGGATCGTGCCATTGTCTAAAAACGACGAATTGGGCCCTTGGTAATCATGGTTGTGGGGATGGACTTGGAGATATCCAAAAGTATACAAATATGACATAACAAGGCGTACCCTTCCTGGATGAAAGCCAGTGCGGATATCGGACTCATGCACTTGGCATATTCGGATCATGTTTGGACATTCTAACCCCATAAAGGTTTTCATACAAGTTGGCCCGTTATAATTTTTAAGTGTTCAATCAGATTATCGCGAGGTGAAAACTTGTCCCAGTTGAAAAGGCCCAACAGGTTTACACTTTTGCGATAAAGTGGCTAAACAACTTCAAATGATAGGTGGCCCATCGTCATTTTGAAAAATTTTGGCCCAATCATCATAAGATGCAAACTTGTCCCAGTTTAAGTGGCCCAACAAGTTTGTATCATATGACGAGAGGTCCAAATGGATCCAAATGGTAATAGTCCCAAACACAAGCATAAGGGTAACTTCTATGGGGCATATAACTATGGTTCATATGTGGGCTTATAAGGGTATGGATAAAGGCTCTCACCGGCGAAGGGTTGCTCACAACTAGGTCTCCCCCACTCAATGGTTCGAGCGACCAAGTGAGCGCGCCTTTTTTATACCCTAAGGTACGTGCCAACGAGTGATGATGCCACATAATGATCCACCGCCATGAGTGAAAGCGACTTCACGATACATGACACCATCAGGGTAAAAAGGGTATGCAAAATATATGAGACTTGGGTAACCAAAGCCAAATCCACGGACACTACAAGGCATTTTTTTTGGGCCGATTCTCTATCCCCAGTGGAGTCGCCATTTATAGGAGCGAAGCGGGGTTTACCGCTATGCCTATGATGCTCGGCGACCACGACACTGTTGGGCTCGCATCCCGTAGAGAGTACGGAGTAGCCCACGGGGGACTAAACCGGAGAATAAATGAGTCCCCACCCAGTGTGAACTGGGAAAAGATTTAAGGCCGCACTCACCCCTCGCAAGGGAAGACCTTAAACCGTTGGGTTCGGAATGGTCCCTTACTTATGCCGGTATAATGGACGATTTCACACAATGGTATAGTCAAGTCTTATGCAGTTCATGCAAGATAATTCAAATAAACACACAAATTTGTACACTCATAAACATGAATATAAATAAAAGCAAATTTAATTAAGAAATACAAGGTACGATAACAAGAATAATAATCAAAAGCAAATAAAGCGTCAATAAATAAATAAAAGGGGTTGCTCATGCATATATGAGTATTTTTCGAGTGGTACGTAGAGTTGTATCCTAAGTACAGACCTCACTACCTTCCATTCGGATTCGGCTACGAAATTTATGTCTGGGTTTCCATCCGATATACCGCAAGGGATAACACACACAATCATTAATGCAATATAAACGGACATGAAAGTAGATGCGAGATAATATAGCAAAACATAAAAAGTAAAAATGAAAATAACGATAAATGCAAGTAAATAAATAGAAAATACAAATAACAAAAATAAATAACAAAGTAAATGTGAAATAATAAATAACAATAAATAGACAGAAAGATAAATAAGAAAATAAATGCGAGATAATATAGCAATGAATAAAAAATAAATAACGAAATAAAATAATAAAATAACGATGAATAAAAAAGATAAACAACAAAATAAATACGAAATAATAAAATGTGTGACCATAAATTTGACCGTCTTTAATTTAGGACTTCGCATACCCGGCTGGACGTATTTTACGTCCAGCCAGGCATGCCGTGCCCGGAACTATAAAATAAATATGGTAAAGGGTACCCTCAGGTCTTACCTTTTAAGTTGCTTCTCGGAAGTGTGTTATGCCGTCGCCGAAAGGATTGAAGCTGGTTTGATGTTTGCTGTTTCTGGTTCGTTGTTTCACTTGTTGTTTCGCTATTGTTTGCTTGCTGTTTTTTTCGATAATGAGCTGCTGTTTTATGGGACAGTTTTGCGGTGATTTGGCTACTGGTTTGGGGCTATTTTTCGGTAACGAGTTGCTGTTTTTGTGGGCTGTTTCAGTGGTTTTTAGGGACTGGTTTTGGGTTATTTTTGGACTGTTTGGGCTGCTTGTTGTTCAGTTATGGGGCTGTTGGTTGGAGGGTTATTTGTTGTTGTTTGTTCGGTTAAGGGGCTGTTGGTTGAAGGGTTATTTGTTGTTGTTTGTTTCGGTCAGAGGCTGCTGCTTGAAGGGTTATTTGTTTGTTTCGATCAAGGTTTTGTTTTTGTTGGTTTGGCTTGTTGTGGTTTTTTTCAGTGAGAGTTACAGTTTGTGGTGGTTTTGTTGTGGTTTTGTTCGGTGAAGGTTGCATTTTGTGGTTGGTTTTGTTGTGGTTTTGTTCGGTGAGGGTTGTCCTTTTTTTGATGAGTTGTCGTGTGTGTGTGTTTGATGGAGAGCCGTGTGTGTGTGTTTTTGAAGGAGATCCGTGTGTGTGTTTTGAAGGAGAGCCGTGTGTATGTGTCTTCAGGTGTAAGAAAAAATGTTCCCTTTTAGGGTTTGGTCAAGCCTCCAATTTATAGTGACAATGGATCTCCTATGTAAGGAAATAAATCATGCAAATATGGGAGATATTTATTTAATTTATTTAGGGAATAAAATCTCTAAATTTAGTGAGGACGGGATTCACAATCTATTTAAATTGGAAGGTGATTTGAGGGAATTTTGACATGTGTTTTGCATGGGATTTTATTTATTTGGGAAGGTTGGGGCGTGTATGGTGGGCTTTGTGTGGGCCTTGGGTGTATGCTGCATGGATTGGCTTTCATGGGTTGCAGGGATTTTGGGCCGAGGCTAAGATTTGAAACAAAAACTGAGTGAGTGAATCCGAGGCGGGCTAGCGAGTTCGAATCCGATGTGGTTAATTTTGGAGGTTTTCTTTCCTTCCGACATTCATTTCCCGCAACTTCCGCAACTTTTCAGGTAGTGCCTCCATACGAGGCTCGCCATCTGGCTTATGCAAAAATGCAGTATCTACACTAATCTAAGCCACCAATTAACTTAAATCCTCTGTTTACGTATTTTTTGAAATGGGTCTTGAACCAACCGAAATTCATCTAAACATTATTGTATCATCATATATATCTCATATCTATCATTACAATCACAAACACATCAATACACGTAAGGCCACTTTTATCGGAAACTTACATAATCTATCGGATCGATCCAATTCGTTCTGTTTTCACTTGGATTCTACCAAATACACAAATTCAATATACTCATGCTCAAACGATTCAATTTATATCATTATGCTACTCTACGAAACTAATGGATACATTCGAACATTAAGCGATAAACTTGAAATTAGCGAATTTTACTGAGAGGTCTTACCGAGATTTCGAGGGTATATACGAACTCCAAGCGATCCTATGAACGTGCTGGAATCGACAGAATTCCGATCGGAGATACTGCTCATTCGGTGTTACTATTCACCATTTCTTTTACTTCTCGATTTGCGTGCAACCGTGCACGAAATGGAAAAACCATCATTGCCAACTTGTAGTACTCTCCGAGAGCTTCGATTTGTAGAGTGGCTCGGGCTGTGAAACGAAGCGACGATCCAGGCTTGACAAACCCATTCACACGCGTTTCTCTCTCTTCTTCGTCATTCGCCGGCGTCCTGGGGGCTACTGCCTGCCACCACAAGATAAAGGGGTGGCTGATGCACCCCTCTAACCCATCGACCAAAACTGTTTTGGGGCTGGGGGGTCGAGTGGGGAATGTTGTAAGGTTATGCGTTTTCTGAAATTACAAGAAACTATTGAGTATTTAAAGAAAAATTTCTGGAATTTACATTTAGAGCCTCGCGAAATTGCAATTAGGTCTCTACCATATGACTTTCTCGAAAATTCACATTTTGGAAGCCCTTGTGATGCAAATTTCAAAAAGTGATCAACACGAAAATTGTTCGTCTCAAAAAAACGAGTCTAATGGTTTAAGAATTAGCTCAATTGGAGTTCGTTTGCTATTTTATAGCTGATACAACATACTTTTACGCTTATAACGATATAAACAAAAATCGCGTAACCGATTCTCGAAATCACGCGTTTTCCAACGCAAATAAGCTTCACTTAAAAACATCCCGACCTATTTTCCAACACATAAACTCTTATTTTCGAACACCATCCCGTTCCAGATCCTTAACTTTAATTCAGAAACCTTCCAGCACTGTTCCAAAAACTCGGGATATTATAACTTTAAAGCGAATATGAGTTTGAAAAAATGGATTCGTTTAAAAAGTGGGTTAATTCGATCCGATTCGTTTATTAAACAAATCGAATACGAATTTAAGCTCATTGATTCGTTTATTCGTTTAGAATTCGTTTTATTATTTTCTTTTAATAGTTAATTTTATTTTTCAATTAAAATTCGAGAAGTTATTGCTAATTACCATAGAAAATTAATATCATCTATATTTGGTGAGTCATTTTTAGTAAATCTATTAATTACGTATTTCATATGTATATGTTATGAAGAATTAATCTAAATAAATTATGATAATTTATGTCATTGAATAATGTTATGACTAAACAAATATTCATATTTGATTCGTTTAATAAACGAATCGAATACAAATCTTGGTATTATGATTCATTTATTAAATGAATCGAATGTGAATTCATCATATTTTAATTCGATTCGTTTAGAATTCGATACAAATTCGATTCGTCATTTCGTTTTGCCACCCCTACATTTTTAGAGTTTGAACTCGTGGTAAACAAATAATAATTTAACAATTGACCATCGCGCTACTCAAAGTTTTTTTATACTAACACGGGGCTGTCTTCTCAACTGGATTGCCATATTGTGCTTCCCTTTCTTATACTAGAGGCAATTGTTGAATCGCATTATCATATTATACTCTTTCTCACAAGCGTGGGGCTGCTGATGTTTCATAAACATGATGAACTTCAGTATATCAATTAGTTCAAAATGAGAACGGCATCTTACTACTTGACAAAGATCAAACCACAGATACTCATCTGTGCCAACATTATTAACAGCACGGCCCATTGTTATGCAAATATCATTAGAGGTGTTCACGGATCGGATTGAATATTTTTTCAATTTTATGAAACCTAATCGGATCGGATCATATGGGTCACCGAACCCAAACTCGAATGGATCAAGTCGGGTCATACGGGTCGCAGAACGGGTCAGCTTAAAAATTTATGTATAAATTATTTTGAGACAAATATTCGCTATTTTATATCCAGAAACTTGTGATACATATAAAATTTCAAGACAACAAAAGTAAAAAAAAAATTGAAAAAATAGTAAAAACTTAAAAAAATAATAAAAATTTTAGAAAATTAATAAAAAATTTGAGAAATAATAAAAATATATTGTATCGGGTCGGATTTGATACAGCATAGATCCCTTGAGAACTTAAAAACTTTTCTCATCTCCAACTAAAAAAAAAAAATGAACATGAGTAATGAGAGGGTTCAATATCTTACCCGATATCTCACAACAATAGTAACCAAATATATATAGTTCCCAAGTTGCCATAATGTCTCGTACATATAAATCAATAAAGAAATTAGACAAATTTATAGAAATGCCTTCTCAATCAATCCAATAAAGCCTAGTATACAAATTCTCTTGTATCTTCTTGTAATCAATTGCTATAAGATGCCTTATTGGAGCCTTCAAAAACATCCTCCATGTATGACCTACCCCTTCCAAATCAAACAGATCAGCTTAGTTATTACAAAATTGGAAGTCTATCTGCATTTCATAAGACAAAGGCATGAATTGAAAGCAAAGTAATACCACAGGTGAGCAATTTGTGGAACTGGGTATTGCAATTGCACAATGGATTGTGACAAATTGGTGCAAAGATTCAGAATTGAAGAGTCTGACCTGATAGGCTGCTTTTTGTTGCAATTATTTGAAAGAGAAATGGAGGTATTCAAATGGTGTTTCTCTATTGAAGCTTATTTAAATGGTCATATAAGACAAGCAACATAAACCAGATTGACTTCACTGGAAAGGCTTGACAAGACGAGTAAACTTTGCACAGTTGACTATAATTTACTGATATATATTAACAGGAAAAATATAAAGGCCTGGTGATACCACATCCTCATGAGATAATGACTAATTACTTTTACGTTATACATCAACCTGAACGTCGAACTTCAACATCTTGCCTTGTGCTTCTGCTACTACTCAAGGGAACAGAACTCTGACCTGAAAGTTGCAAATCAGAAAGGGTAAGAGACCCAGTCTGAGAGAAGATTAAACCAACTGAACCACTGGAGGTGCTTCCAGAAGAAGGAATTCTGCTTGAATCCTTTTGGGATCCAGACATCAATTCAGGCCGCAGATCAGAAGAATAGGATGCAGGGGCCAGAGTGGATAGCAAAGACCCAACTTGGTAGGGAGCCACAGGCATTTCTGCAAGAGATGAAGCTGATAGACTATATCTCATTGTTCCCATTGGATGATCAAATTTGCAAGTGGCCCCAAACTTGCAGCACCCATTTTGCAAGAAGAAAGTACAAGGCTGTGCCCCCTGATTTTCAAGAGGAAAGAAAAGAATCATAAATAAAACAACTATTCACAAGGCAACATACCGACTACTAAAGAGTCAGCATCTTCATAGGTTATACACAAGTGGTTCAAGGTATCAATACTGAACAGAACATTGAAAAAGATGCAGAAGCTGAGTAATTTGATGAAATATCACAATGTTTTTACATCAAAATCCAAAGTCAGGCATATTGATTAGCAAACACTGCATCTTCAGATTAAAGAGCATCTGTAAGAAACTTAATTCCTAAAGCATCTCTAAGTTAACCTCATTCTCTTTTAGTCATGCCAACTCAGGGATATGCTCTCTACTTACGAGGTTGTGATGAGATAAAGAAGGTTACACCCTAGAAGATACTTTTCTACTATAGTTTTCTTTGAATTACGAAATCAATTCACTTAGTAAATATAAAAGTCTCAAAAATGCAGCAATGAAAATAAATTTAATAACAGATATACAATGGATTGATCAATGCAAGAATAATAGCTATATAGTACAAGCTTGATGATTATATTAAGAGATGGTTAAATCTACAGATTTTTATTTGTGCAATACGAGTATGTTGTTCGAAACATTGGTACTTGTCACCGAAATAACCATACATTCCCAAATGTACTGGTCTTCATTGTAACACAAAAACAAAAAGAACATACCTATTGGTTCAATAACACAAACCATTTTAGAGAACATTAATACACCATGGATTATTTTCATTTTACAAATATATGGTGAATCATATTAACGTGACTGGCAAACAGTGTTTAAAAATACGGTGAAGAGCGCCGCCTCGAGGCGGCCGCGTCTTTCGGTTTTCAAACTTTCGCCGCTTCACACCGCGTGAGGGGCCGCCTCAGTCTGCCTCGCGCCAAATCGACGTGAGGCGGCCGCCTCACTCACAGCGCCCTTTTTTTTATTTTCGGTTTTTGCCTTCAAAACGACGACGTTTTGGGGGCTCCAAAACATCGTCATGTGGTCAATTTCATTTCGTCTCAATTTCATTTGGTCCATTTCATTTCGTCTTTAAGGCTCCAAAACGTCGTCGTTTGGTCAATTTCATTTCGTCAACTTAATATGGCTTTTGTTTTCTTTAAATTTATTGTCACATTAAGCATTAGGTGTAGATTGACATAAAGTGGATTCTTGATACAATTCAAATTCAACAATATGGTTGGCTCTAATATGGTTTTAATGAAAAAGAATCATAATTAATATCATTAATCAACATTAATTGTGATTTTCAAAAAAAAAATTAATTGTGAATGATATCAAATTAATTTATTATTAACAATAAAATTATTTATTATAAATATTTAAATAAAAAATAAGTTACAAAAATATCCTTAATTAAAATAATTAATTATTAATTTATTAAATTACTAAATATTTATAATAAATTTATTATTAATCAAGAATTATCATTTCATTAATTTATATATTTTTTTTTTGGTCGTTCGAATTGAGGCGCTCGCCTCGCTGCCTCAAGGCGGTCCACCTCGCGCCTCAAAGGCCGACCACCTCGAGGCGTTATACGTATTTTTAAACATTGCTGGCAAATACACATTAGTGATAAAATGAAGACTCATACTTCTACATGAAACAAACCTTGCACATTACTAAACATCATAAAACAATCCCCTTTTCAACCTTAGATGAAAAAACAAATATAAAAGAGAAGTCTCCAGACTATCAACGTGACTGGAAAATACACATAAGTGATAAAATGAAGACTCATACTTATACATGAAACAAACCTTGCACATTACTAAACATCATGAAACAATCCTATTTTCAACCTTAGATGAAAAAATAATTATTAAAAAGAAGTCTCCAGACTATAGTCTCTGTTAAGCAGATCAACAATGGGTAATTGTGTACCGAGATCACGAACCTCCAATATGGAGCATTATAGAAAAAAAACTGTGTAAATTCATACCGGACGCAGAGGGAGACCAAGTGGGCTGAGGGCACAGTTTGTTCTTAGCACAACTCTATCCCGAGGATGATGATACCTACAAGATAATCCAAATTTACAGTCCCCGGTTTTCAAAAAATACTGGCATTCAGGTTCACCAGGCCTCTCTGGAAATGATTGTTCCTTCTGGCCACTACTTGAAGGACCAGCAGGTGAGGGCAAGGAGGTATGAGGCCCTGCGAGTGCAGGCATTGAAGAAGATAGTTGCTGTAGTCCATATAGAGAAGTAGCTCCAACTGCAGGTTGTGCCCCAGGAGATAGCACAGGACTTACAGGTGCCTACACCAAGACAGCCAATGACAGCATTACAAATGCGCAAGTTTTTGGTAATATCTCATATTAAAAAAAATCATATAATACCGAGTAGGGACTCCAGCCTGAAAAAGGAACTACTCCTGGGGGGAAGAGCACTGGGCCAAAAGCCCCTTGCACATAAGAACTAGCTAAAAGCGGAGGCCTGGCCACCCTCAAGCTGGCGGATGCCCCCTCATACTGTTCAGCCATTGGAACTGAAGGAGACTGCACCAACGGATAAAACTGAGGTGCAGATGCCGGCAATGATGTGCCAGCTGGTTGAGGATGATGGAATTTACAAGTCATACCAAATTTGCACTGCCCCGTTCTCAAATAGTAGGAGCACTCTTTCTCACCCTGACAACAAACACAACTTATACAAGTGAGCATACTGTCACTGATATTTGTCAAAATTCAAACATGACTTATCATTAATTCTACAAGATAAAAAATTAAAAAGAATTCAAACCGGTCGTTGCAGGTATCCATATGTATTCAGAGAAACATGACTCATTGATCCACCTGAATGTTTTGGGTGGTGGAATTTGCAGGATGCACCAAATTTACAGATTCCAGTTTTCAAGTAAAACTGACAAAAAAGTAAACAACCTTCACAAAGTATAAATAATAACCAAAACCAAATAGATAAGGTCTCAGTATATTTTCCAAAGGCACTGCTTTGACCTTGTACCTGACATAGGGGTTCCCCTGGCCGATCTGGGTAATCCCCTGTAGCCATTACTGCAGCCTCAACCTAAGCAATATTAAAACCAGACAAAAGAGAGTTCAACCCAATTCACACAATAGCTGGCTTCAGTAGCCGTCGAAGACTGAAGTAAAAGAAATGATACAAAATCCACAATTCAATCACAAATTTCACATGGTGTGGCACAGAATAAGACAGAGCCTTCATTTCGTGGTAGTGTAAACACGACGACTCAACATAGACTAGGGGAGGACTGAGGCCTTTGTCTTTTCCCCAGCTTATTGATATACCAAACAAATATTTAAATAATATTAACGCCATACTTATATTAGCGCACTCAAATTTCCAATAGACTACACTAAATAGTAATTTCCTATCACTTAAACTAAAGATACACAGCAAAATCTGATAACATCTCAAAAACATATAATGCAAGAAAAGTAGGCAAATAATTAAAAGATTATAATTACCGCGGCGCGATTGCGAGGGTGGTTGTATCGACACCTATCACCATATCCACAGACTCCAGTTCGCATGTAGTACACACAGTCCGGCACGCCGTGCCGCTGAGGGTAAGACTCAGTCGCCTTCAGGTCCAATTGCCACATCGATTCTACATTTATCGCAATTTAAACCTAATTCACAACCACATTAAACAAACCCTAGAAAAAATTTTAAAACAAAAAAAAAATAGCGTATTCCGAAAACGACAAATGAAATGCCGGTGGAATCAAACCAACCAACAGTACAGAAACCAACCTTCGATGCCGGAGGCTGGGCCTGCGGGACTCCATAGTGGCTGATGGCCCGACTGGGACCCGTTTCTAGCCGAATTCTTGCGACCGTAAAAGTCCATCTAAATTTTTTGTTAAATGTGGTTTTGTATGTACAGTGACTAAACTGAATTCAAGAAAGTAAGAAACTATGACGTCGAACAGAGAATCAATCGGTAGAGTTCGATCGAGATATTTTATGAGTTTTATTTTTTTGGGTTGAATAAACAACAATAAGAGGAAAAAATTATGAAAAGAAATGGAGATGCTTTCACTGTGATGGAGCTAATTGTCTCAGTCTCTCTCAAAACCGTACGGTCTGTTTTTGTTCTTTTGATTTTGATTTTTATCTGGTAGGTTATTTATATTTTATTAATAAAGAAAAGAAGATATTTTGAATTTTGAAATTTTATATTTTATTATTATATAGTAAAATATAATATTTTAAATCATAAATTTAATAATAAAACTATATAATCCTATTTTGTTGTAATTTGTCATGATCCCAACTAGACCCGGCCGGCGGTTCGGTTCGGTTCGGTTCCGGAACGGTTCTCGGTTCAACACTAATGTGGAACCGGAACCGGAACAGAACCGTTTGGTTCCGGTTTCATTCGGTTTTTTTTTTTTTGCTTTATTGAAAATAAAAAATTGAGATTGATAAATTAATATAATTTAAAATTATGAATTTGATTTTATATAATAAACTTACATTACATAATTACATTAAATTATAAATAAAATTCCTATCTAAAAAAATAAAAATATATATTATTAAATTAAAGAGCTTGAACTTAAATTTTTAAAAACTTGAGTTGCCTATGTATCCTCCAGGGGTGAGAGGAATCAAAGCTCACGTAATTCCATTACCTTTAAAGATATTTCCCCATTGTAATTTTACAATTATTTAATTATCAATCATTATCAGTGTCTGTTGATCCTTCAGCTCCAGTTCCATTTGCACTTGCAGATGCATTATCGAACAAGTCTTCAAATTCATCAGGGGCATCTTTTTGGTTCCTCATATCAGCTCGGGTCCAATCATACACACATGATGTTGCTTCTAGAGTGCTTAGATGTAATGAAGACCGTCTAACTTTCAATATATTGCCTCCCATGCTAAAGGCTTGCTCAACCGTAACGGTGGAAACATGTGCTGCCAATATCTTTTTAGCAATAATTGATAATACAGGATATACATTTTGATGTCGGTTCCACCATTCAAGGATTTGAAAATTGTTACTAACTAAACTTTCAGTTGAAAACTCAAAATTTATAGATAAATAATTATCTAATTGCGGGTTATAAGTCGTGTTATCCCTATATTTTTTATTTCGTTGTAATAACCAACGATCACCTGCGCTAAGTCTTAATTGCATTACGGTCGTTTCGCTACAACTAGATTGTCCTACTAATTGCAAGTTATATCTTTTAACATAATCATTAAATAACTCTATTAAATCAATTTTTATTTTAGCTATTATTCTTATAATATCAATTTCATCTAATATTCCTAAATATCCATAGTAAGCGGGTAAAGCACTATTCAAACTTTCTAATTTAAATCTAGGATCAAAAACAGCAGCAATAAGATAAAGTAAATGAATGTCTCTAAAATAATGCAACCATTTTCATTTTATAACATTAATAGCTTCAAACAAAACAATATCATTAGGATCACGACTATCAACATGCTCATCGAGAGTACCAACAATATTCAAACTTTCAAGAATAAATAAATGTGTTGTAGGATAATAAACTCCGCTAAAAATTTTTGTAGCATCATTAAAAACTTTTAAAATCTCTAAAAAAATTTCACAAATTTCTCATTGACTGGGAAAAAGTGTGATATGTTGAACATGTTGAGACGCATGCTTTATAGCAAAGTGTGATGCATACTTGGCCATTTGAGTTTGTGTCGTATCAAGTCCAAGTTCAACCGCATGATGTTTTTCCAAGTGTTTGATCATATTGTCGTATCCACCAGAAAATTTGTAAGAAACCCCACAATGGTTGCATATTGCTCTAGAACCTTCATCAGTATCGTCTAAATGAAAATGAATTTTGAAAACATCCGAGGAACAAGACTTAACTTCTCTTCTCCGTGAACCGATATTAGAGTCGTTCTCTTGAGTTGGCACATTTGACATTGTGTTCTTAGATGAGCTTGCCAATTATTGTTTAAGAAATTTTAAAGAATTAGAGAATTGAGAATGAGAGAATTATAGGAATTGAGAGAATTAAGAATTGAGAAATTGGTGTGTTGAAATAATGAAAAATGACCCATATTTATACATTTTAAGAATATTTTTGTGATACCTAAAATTCCTATAAAATTAGCTGTTTTATTACTGTTATTAGGGGTAATTTGGGAATTCCCCAAATTTCTTTTTTTTGGCAGTTGGGGGCAGGGAGTCGTTGGGCTCCCTGCCCCACCCAGCCCAACAGTTAGTAGCCGTTGGGGGGGTGGAACCCTAGGGTTCCAACCGGTTGGAACCGAAACCTTACGGTTTCTGTTGGAACCGAAAGGTTCCAGGAACCCTAACTGAACCGGTCAGGTTCCGGGTCCGGAATCGGAACCGGAACCGTCTGGTTCCAACCGGTTCGGAACCGAAATCTTGGCCGGGTCTAATCCCAACTACTTAATCTTTATCTTGTAATTTATTATTATTTTGTAGTTTATCCTACCATAACTCCACCCTATAAATATAGAGAAACCTCTTTGTAGTTTTGTATAAAAAAAAAATCATTCATTCAGAATCAATAGAAAAAAACATGCAGCTTTCAATGTACTTCTTCTTCTATTTCTCTTTAATCTTATAACACGTTATCAGCACGATAATTTTTCTTTGCGAAAAAATATTAATTAGATGATCAAAAGACCTGAAGCTAGTAGGAATGGTGTCAGGTTTGGGATTCATGATGGTTCCCATAATTTTATCTTCACTTTGGATGGATTTGCATGCAGTAACCAATAAGGCCAGAAGCCCTTGTTTTACTACTATGAGTGGATTTATTGTTGTGCATGGCTTTCTAATTCAAATTGATGTGATAAGTCCAGCAGAACAAGCAAATTGATGTCAAGCAAATAAGATCGCCCGATAATTTTGCAGACTTATTTTGAAAAACTTTACCAACATCAGCATTTGAGAAGCTTGTATATAGTATTAGCATGTGTCGATTTAGTAAATTTTCTTGATGATATCTTTCATCAGAGGGAGCAAATTCATTGACATGACACAAGTGCATTGAACTATTTTCCCTTCGATCAGGTTTTGTCCCACCGGGTTTTACTGGCAAGATTTTAATGAGACAATGTCATTCCGCCAATAAGTCAAACAAATTATATATGACTAAAGTAGTCGGGCCTAAGGGGGAGTGTTGTAATTTGTAATGATCACAACTACTTAATCTTTATCTTATAATTTTTTATTATTTTATTATTTTGTAACGTATCACACCATAACTCCTCCCTATAAATATAGAGGAACCCTTTTGTAGTTTCGTATCAAAAAAATCATTCATTCAGATCAATAAAAAAAGCATGCAGCTTTCAAGGTACTCTCTTCTTCTATTTATTATTATATAGTAAAATATAACCTTTTAAAATCATAGATTTAATAATAAAACTATATAATCCTATTTTTATTTATTTATTTATTTATTCATTCATTCATTTTTGGGCCTGACTGTTTCAGTACTCGCCAAATAAAGAATCCGGCGAGGGGTAATTTTCACGGAATCAAATAGGTAAACTTACCTTATGTGAGATTACTTATCTGCCCTTGAGATTCCATGGAAGTTGTTTGTTGGTTATGCGAGAAAATCCTAGCTCTAAGGATAAAATTGTAATTTAGTTTGATGGTACTATCTTTTAAATTAGGTATGTTCTGTCTTTATTGTATGGGTGTTGCTAACATACCCTTGGGTATCTGATACCCAAGGGTTGTTAGATTTAAAAAAAAATAAAAAAATTAGAGTAACTGGTTGCAACAACCGGTTGCAACCAGTTACTAAAAAAAAATTAAAAAATTATTTTTTATTTAATAAATTATAAAATATTAATAAAAATAAAATTATAAAAAAAATTTAGTGTAAGTTTTTAAAAATTTATTTTTATAAAATACTGATAAAAATAAAATAATATAAAAAATTTAATTTTTTAAAATACTGAAAAAAATAAAATAATATAAAAATATATTACATATTGATTGGTGAAAGTTGCAAGTTTAATGGTAGAAGTTGCATATTCAATGGTCATAATTACATGTGCGAATTTCGAGGCAGATGCAATTGCATGTTATTGCTAAAGTTACAGGTCCAATGGTTTCATTTTGCATGTTTATTGCTAAATGTTTCATCTTCGAAATATTGCATATTTATTGATGAAAGTTGCAAGTCTAATGGTAGAAGTTGCATATTCAATGGTCATAGTTACATATGCGATTCTCGAGGTAGATGCAATTGCATGTTATTGCTAAAGTTACAAGTCCAATGGTTTCATTTTGCATGTTTATTGCTAAAGGTTTCATCTTCGAAATATTGCATATTTATTGATGAAAGTTGCAAGTGTAATGGTAGAAGTTGCATATTCAATGGTCATAGTTACAAGTGCGAATTTCGAGGCATATGCAATTGCATGTTATTGCTAAAGTTACAAGTATAATGGTTTCATTTTGCATGTTTATTGCTAAAGGTTTCATCTTCGAAATATTGCATATTTATTGATGAAAGTTGCAAGTTTAATTGTATAAGTTTCATATTCAATGGTCATAATTACAAGTGCGATTTTCGAGGCATATGCAATTGCATGTTATTGCTAAAGTTACAAGTCCAATGGTTTCATTTTGCATGTTTATTGCTAAATGTTTCATCTTCGAAATATTGCATATTTATTGATGAAAGTTTCAAGTGTAATGGTAGAAGTTGCATATTCAATGGTCATAGTTATAGGTGCGATTTTCGAGGCAGATGAAATTGCATGTTATTGCTAAAGTTACAAGTCCAATGGTTTCATTTTGCATGTTTATTGCTAAAGGTTTCATCTTCGAAATATTGCATATTTATTGATGAAAGTTGCAAGTGTAATGGTAGAAGTTGCATATTCAATGATCATAGTTACATGTGCGATTTTCGAGGCAGATGCATTGCATGTTATTGCTAAAGTTACAAGTCCAATGGTTTCATTTTGCATGTTTATTGCTAATGGTTTCATCTTCGAAATATTGCATATTTATTGATGAAAGTTGCAAGTTTAATGGTAGAAGTTGCATATTCAATGGTCATAGTTACAGGTGCGATTTTCGAGGCAAATGCAATTGCATGTTATTGCTAAAGTTACAAGTCCAATGGTTTCATTTTGCATGTTTATTGCTAAATGTTTTATCTTCGAAATATTGCATATTTATTGATGAAAGTTGCAAGTGTAATGGTAGAAATTGCATATTCAATGGTCATAGTTACATGTGCGATTTTCGAGGCAGATGCAATTGCATGTTATTGCTAAAGTTACAAGTCCAATGGTTTCATTTTGAATGTTTATTGCTAAATGTTTCATCTTCGAAATATTGCATATTTATTGATGAAAGTTGCAAGTTTAATGGTAGAAGTTGCATATTCAATAGTCATAGTTACTGGTGCGATTTTCGAGGCAGATACAATTGCATGTTATTGCTAAAGTTACAATTCCAATGGTTTCATTTTGCATGTTTATTGCTAAATGTTTCATCTTCGAAATATTGCATATTTATTGATGAAAGTTGCAAGTTTATTAGTTGAAGTTGCATATTCAATGGTCATATTTATGCGCCATAGCACAAATGTTTAGTGGCTTTTTCTTAAAAATTATTTAATTGTTTGTTTTTTCAAGTTTAAAATATTTGTTGCATATTTTAAGGTTGAAAGTTGCATCTTAATGGTGAAATTTGCATTTTAATGGTGTGAACTTGCATCTATTAGTTATATCTAACAATTACAAATTATTCAATATCATGTTTATTACTTCGATTCGATCTCGATTTCGTGTTTAATGATTATAAGTTAATACAAAATGACCTTACATCACAAATAATGACCACAGATAATTAATATTGAAATATATTTTTATTATCCCTCGTTAATTACATATGTTAATTTAGCATGTATACAAGTTTTATACTTATTATTTTCGCTTACTTTTTATTCATTACGACTAGGGGTGTCAATTTTTGGTAAGCATTTCGTTTATTTATTCGATTCAATTCGCTTAAAGCGAATGTGAGTTTCAAACAATATATTCGTTTAATCAATGGGTCGATTCGATTTAAAGTGTTTATTACAGTTATGGAATACGAATTTTACATCATGAATACGTTTACTCATTACTGAATCGTTTTATTATTTTCTTTGACCAATTAATATTAAATTTGGTTATAATTAATAGTAATGCGGATATTCACTAAATTTAATGAGCATGGAGGAGAATTTGTTATAAGTTTTTTTATATAATAATTTTTATTTCATATCCCTCATATGAAATGTATTTAGTATGAAAATTAATTTTTATTAGTTTTCGTGTATGATTTGTTTTATTATTTTCTTTTATCAGTTATTGGTTGGTATTTTTCAATTAAGATTCCAGTAATTGTGGCTAATTACCTTTGAAAAATAATATTTCGGATATTAACTAAAGTTAATGAGCATGGAGGAAAATTTATAAATCTTTTGTATAAATAATTATTATTTCATATGAAAGGTAATTAGTATGAAAATGATTTTTTATTAATTACAGAGGATGAGAATTTTTTTTTAATTATATTTTTTGCCTTAAATTTTGTAATTTACTTAATTTAATGACCATTTACTCCCACATTTGTGAGATGGGCTTAAGATGGGCTTCTCAAAAAGAAAATTAGGCCCAAATCTATAGCATGGGCCTCTTATGCTTGTCAACTAACTTCATTAAAGGAAAATGAAATTTACAGTTCAGTTTTGTGAAGTCCATTTTGGTGGCTGTGCTTCATTAATGAGTTATTCTTCACCAACCACCCCAAGCAAGCAAATTCATTCTACCATTGAGGGACCTACGTGCAGCTTGTTTACTGCCTTGTTTCACTAGTTTGTTTAGTCTTTCTGGTTGCAAGAGCAAGTTCGGTGGTTCCATGAGCAGTAAGTAAATTCCATCAACTTGTTCTTTGGTTCTGGTTATCAATAGGAAGCCCGGTGCAGCTTGTTCATCAGTTTGTTCACTGATTTGTTTCACCAGTTTGTTCACTGCCTGGTTCCATCAACAGCTTTCATCAACTTGTTCACTGGTTATGGTTTCAACAATAAGCTCGGTGCTTCTGATTTCATTAGTAAGTATATCCATCAACACTTTTCATCAACTTCAACATTTGATTCCATCATCTTGTTGGGTGTTCACGAATTTAACTTCGAAATTAATCAAATGGTTTTTTGTTTCGTTAAGTCGGATTATTTACTTGGTATCTCATTTTTGATTCAACTGTACTAATGACTTCAACATCAGCTACTGGAAGTATTGCAGCCTGGGGGTTCGACCTCAATGAAGAAGATTCCAGCAAATATTTCGGGGATATATCAGCCACTCCAACTAATGCTACAGAAAGTAGCAAGTGTCAACCTTCAAAGAACACATGTACATATGACTTCACTGCATCAATAACTGTTGGTTCAGAATTTGATTCTGTCGAAGATGCGGAGGCATGGTATAAAAATCATTCTAAGTCTGTTGGATTCTCCACTAGAAAAGATGAGATTCGTAGAGATAATAAAAGTGGCAAAATAATATTTCGTTCTTAGGTTTGCTCTTGCCAGGGTTATAGGTCAAAAAAATATTTGGAGCGAACTAATCGAGTGAGGGAACCGAAGGGCATTACTCGTTACGGTTGTCCAGCGGAATTCCATATCAAATTTAATCATTCCAGGCATAAATATATAGTTGTTAAATTTATTGATGACCACAGTCACATGTTGGCAGCCCCATTTGAGACACAATTTCTTCGTTCCCACAGACATGTCAGTAATGCTGATTTAGCACATGCTCAGGCACTGCAACATGTAGGGGTTAAAGTCTGTCAATTCATGGATTTTAAATCTGACCAGGTAAGAGGTTTGCATAATGTTGGGTTCGTGGGTAAAGATTTGCAGAATATACTCGATGCTAGTCGACGTTCAGATTTATCAGAGACAGATTCTGAAGCCGCAATTGCATATTTGTCTGCAAAAGCCGATTCTCATCTTGGTGTGTATTTCGAATATACGTTGGCTGAGGATAATCGATTACGTAACTTGTTCTGGACTGACACTGTTGCACGACATGATCATGAATGTTTTGGTGATGTTTTGGCATTTGATGCGACATACAAGAAAAATGCAAACAACTTACCTTTAGTTGTGTTCGTTGGGGTAAATCACCATCGAAGAACAACTATTTTCGGTTTTTCTTTACTCAGTGATGAAACTGTTGACTCATATATTTGGCTACTACAGACATTTCTGACTGCAATGCATAATAAACAACTTAAGTCAGTCATAACTGATGGTGACAAGGCAATGTCAAAGGCAATAAAAATAGTTATGGGAGGCTGTTCACATCGTTTGTGCTGTTGGCATCTTCAAAGAATTGCTTAAGCAAATATCAAAAAAGAAGAATTCAACAAAAAATTTAGCTCATTCATGTTGAAGCTGTTTTCCATAGATGAATTTGAAAGACAATGGACTGCTTTAGTTTCTGAGATGGGGTTGGAGAAAATGAATGGGTTCAAAATATGTACCAGAAACGTGGCAAATGGGTTGAGGCTTATCTGGTGGAATGCGAACGACGCAAAGGTGTGAGAGTTTAAATTCATACTTGTCTCGTTTCCTTAAGGTGAAGTTGAAATTGTATGATTTTATTCGACAAATATATCGTGCATTGTACTGCATACGACATAAGAATCTAAAGATGAGTTTGATTCGACCTATAGTAGTCCAGTTTTAACGACACATCTACGTAGCATCGAAAAACATTCTTCTGAGGTTTATACGAAGAATGTATTTCAATGGGTTCGGGAAGAGATAGCTTGTGAGTCATCGTTAATTATGGTGACTTGTGAGAAGTCCATACGTTCGAATATCTATACAATTACTAAGTTTCAGCACCCGAGCCTTAGATGGACAGTTGTTTTTGATGTTGAAAGAGTGCACATTGCGTGTTCATGTAAGATGCTAAAGTCTTCAGGTATTCCATGTTCTCATATTTTTCATGTTATGAAATTGGAGCAAATGGTTCGTATACCGCCTACGTTGATTATAGAATGGTGGACCAAATCGAAAAAGAAGTCAGCCAATTATATTGTGGATATTGCACCTCCTCACATGGACAAGCACCTTATGGAGGTTGCCAAATTTGGTTCTTTGGCAGCAGCATGTAATAATTTATGTTTTATTGCATCAAAAAATGAGCATGCTTACACAGAAGCTGTATCCGAGATTCAACGGCTCACTAGCAAATTTGAGGAAGTTATTACTATTGAAGAAGATGGAATACTTGGTAATATTATGGGTTGTGATACGCGCATACAAGTCAAAAACCCTGGTATAATTATTACAAAAGGATGTGCCAAAAGGTCAAAGAATGACGTAGTGAAAATTAGAAAATGTAGCCAATGTTAGCAAACAGGGCACAATAAAAGGAATTATTCTAAAAGTATTGTTACTGCTAATGATGAAGGTGGAAGTAGTATCAGTGGGACTAGTGTCTCATCACAAACATATTGGATGCCATCGACACCGGAATGTTCATCAGGTATTAAGAACTCAGAAAATTTCAAGGGGGAATAATTGAATATACTTGTTTATTTGTATGAAATTAATTTTTTGTGTGTTACAAAATTTTGTTCTTTCAAAGAATAATTGGTCTGTCAATATTTGTAGGTTTTGCAAGTGACAATCTAACGTCATCTACGTATCCAACGCCATCGACTTCAGAAGCATTTGCAGGTATTAATATGTGAATGAATTTGAGAATTTATGATAGACCGAACTGAATGCACATAAATACTTTTGCAGGTTTCGGTAGTGACAATAATTTTTTTGGAACCTCTTCATAATGCTGTTACGAAAACTGCACATGGTGGCCTTACTCCATGTAGTCTTTTATTTCGTTATTGGATGACATTTCTTTTGTTGTAATTAGTACGTAGTAAGCATGATGAATGTTGTAATGGCAATTTTTTTGGAAACTTTTCACAGTGCTGTTGAATATTGTAATGGCATGTGTTGACTTTAAACCAAAAACCATTGTAATGGAAATGTATTTATTGGACCTGAGTTTATGCTTAATTTTTGGAATGATTTTATTTTTTTATTGGCTTGTTAACTAGCTAATACATAAAATTTAGGAACCATTTTTTGTCATTGTTGGAAGGTTCAGTGGATTGATGAAGTGAACCAAATTGAATATCAAATTTTGAAAGTTGTTCACGGAATTGTTTAATGCAATCATAGGCTAATTTAATTGAGACATTTACACATACAAAATTAGAAAATGCTGTTGATAGATGCTTAAAACAAAAGCTAAACTGATGACTAAAAACAATTCCTCAATTCTTCATGCACTGATGCATTAACATCATTGCAACAACACTGATCCAGTAATGCATTTGTACCTACATTTCATCGATTCAAAAGATGTCAAAAATGCATTCACTATATAGTTAAATATTTCCAGTAACGCATACGTTAACCTTTTCTCCGTAAACAACCTTTCTTTTTACTGTTCTTTTCGATTCTTATTGACAATTTCGGAGGTTTCCCTCTTGGTGTTTGCATTGACATCTGCTGCTGTTGTCTGTTATACTCCCCCATTGCTAACTTTAAGATCTCATGACGTTTCTCATTCAATGGAGAGTCAATCAGCTGCAAAGCTATTCTCACTCTTGCTTCCTGGGAGTCATGCTGCTCCAAAACAATAAAGTCAGTAAAATTGTATCACTAATCCAATGTTCAGTATCTAAACATCTGTTCTGTTATCATGGGCAAAAGAAAATAAAATGATGTTGATAGATTAACAAGTAGCAGGAAATAAACACCAAAAACTTGTAAGCATACAGAGCAACCAAGAACTTCAACTTAATGTGGTTATTGCATCCAAAACGATGAAGTCAGTAAATATATGAAGTCCCATCACGTACCAGATAAGTTGTGCTGGTGGCGACTCCCAGAGTGTCCATAAATGTAATAACATAAATCATGTAATCATACCCGTTGGGTTGGGTTGGAACTCCTATACCATTGCACACTTGGAAAGACAGGAAGCTCCAAGGTTCTGGGAATGTATTCAATACATAACTGCGGTGGATAACATCCAGCTCTTGTAACTAAATGAGAAAATAAACTGGTTATAATCAAAAATTCTGCATAATAGATATACAACAAAATAATGAAATAAATAATAAACAAAAAAAAGTGAGATGGAATTACAATAATATTCACTTGATTTTGTCGTTTACGCGCTCGACGACCACTCCGTAAAGAATCCCAAATCTCACAAACTTTTTCTTTAACCTTAACCAATAACCTGTACCAATGGAAATCTCCGTCGTGGATGGGCACGAATATCTAGTGACAAGTAAAGAAGATATAAGGATGCAATTAAGAAATAGTAACGTAAAAAATATAAATGATGCATAAAGAAATATATATACTGTACCTGTTGGCATCTTTGCAGATCAGACATATAATGATCTTTCAATTGGGAAGCTCTACGAAACGAATCATATTGTGCATTTCGCTCTAGTACCATTTGCTACATATTCAATTATGGAATCGAGACCAAAATATTATGACTTGGAATGAGATAAAAAAAGCAATGAAATTACAATAATCAGCTTTAATGGTACAACGAAAATACTAACAGCAAAGGTTGTCGGTAAAAACCAATTGATTGGTTCAGTAGTTATTTTCAAAGACTCTTGTATTGTGAGGTACTCAGCTTTCATGCAAATGACCTGAGGAATAGGTAAGTTATTATTACCTACTTATACGAAAAAATCAGTAAAAATCAATAGATACAACCTCGCCTTGAACTGGTTCACCAGGCAAAAGTGACAACAAGCTACCCCGTGTGATATGCTCATGACTTGTTCGGATAATAATATCACTGCAAGCAACCCGAACAGGAATTAAAAAAAAATTCATTCGAATATACATATATTGAAGATAAGTCAGTCTATGGTGGTAAATGATTTGGTACATTTTCTCAGCGAATTGATTAAAACAATATTGAATTATCTTCAAATGATCAGTATTGATTGCCTTGTTCACCAAAAAAGGACCAGCTTTAAATTTGGACATTGCACTTGTTGAAATAAGATCATATGGCTACAATTGATAAGGGTCTGGCTTTCTGTTTCTCAGTGGCTGATTCGAAATTAAAGACATGTCTGAGTCTTGAGCCTCTGCCTTCTGTCTAACTATATCCATCGAGAACTATGTGACAGAAAATAAGTCATAAATTATATTCAAATAATAACAATGAAAGTAAAATAAAACATATAATTACTTGTATTCATACCTCATCCTTTTGAAGAGTGGAGCATGGTTGGGGGTTGGCCATTGATTCATTAAATGCTGCTGTAAGCTTCTGCTTCAAAATAGGTTCTAGAAAGATAGTAGACTTAGATATAATTAGATTAGTTAAAACCATCGGGAATTGTTGTTCCGATTTTCTTCAAAATCAAGATGGTTTGTGACTTAGTTTCTAAGTCACGATTAAGTAATCTAAAATGATATATGTGTTTAGGATATTATTCTAGCTAGAATTGTTTCTTATGCAGTAAGAATTGACTTGAATAGTTTATGTCTCGAGATTCTTGACTGGCATTAAGAAAATCCTTTTAGTATTTGTTTATCTTATAATGACGTTTCTTGGCTTTAGCGACTTTTAGAAGTCGTGTGTTTGACACAGTTTGCTAATCAATTATTTGCAATCGTTATGAATAATTGAACTCAAATTATAAAGCTTAGGAAATGAGATACCTATAGTTGTGTATAGATAATATCGATTCTCGCAATACGATAAATGTAGGTATTGGATACCGGATCTCCCGTCTAGTTATTTAAAATAATATTTAATAACTGTTTTGATATTTGATATCAAAATTTGTGACTATTGGATAGTTACTGTTCTGTATAAACAATTGTTACATATTTTAATATAACTAGTAGTGTCATTAATGAAATGATGAACATTAAGAAAAATATTCGGTAATGTAAATAACTTAGAACTGTGTTCTATGAGATTTTATCATAAAGTGTTGGATGCTTGTTCTGTATGGTAAAGGATGGTCTGATACGAGATCACACCACATATCCTTATCCATTTAATGAATATTGTATTCAGGATGTGATTAAATCTCATTTAACCGATGATTGTCATTAGACCACCGATTCATTAAACTAATACATTGGATGTATGTGGTTTAATGAATTGATAATTGCCTTAGAGAGTTTTTTCCTTGCTTCGTAACTCAGTTAATGAATTGTCATTACTTAGTTACGTCTTTCTAATAGAGAACATGTTGAACATCTTGAATTTTTCAAGAACTGCCAATATGTTTCTAATGAAACTCGAATAGAATATTTGAATAGTTCAAAGTTATGTAGTGTTGAAAACTGTATCTTTAGAAATTCATTGCGCTGTCTTTGAATTGTTCGAAGATGTTTGATTTGATCAAACACATGAATTTAAGGCAATTAGTTCTAAGGTTATTTAATGAATTTGATTCTTACTCAATATTTAACTTCCACGACTCTATAATGATGGAATTGGTTAGTGGGAATAATCGAGTCTTATATGATTTGATCGTTGATATTGAGTGTTACTGAATTGGTTTCAATGCTCTTGGGATTATGCTCTAGTTACACTATTCATCTTTTAATTATTGTTCCATTTATTTCTATAGTTACATATATGATATGTGTAGTAGAAAATTCGAATCTTGAAAAGTTTGAGATTTGAAACTTTCTTTTGTATAATGGTTATATAATTGAAAGTACTTGTGCCTCAGAGGTACTAGTGAAAGATTTATCATTTATTCTATTCAATGGAATATTGTATTCTATTTGATAGAATATCATTTCTACGATCCTGAGTAATAAAATTATTTTATTACTTAGTGGTCGACATTGGATGTTGACGATTGTACATACCATGGCGTACATGATCGATCCTATTGCTGAAGCATAAGGGATCCTACTCATACGCTCTCCATCTGAAGGAGTATGTGGACATTGCTCCTTAGATAATTTGATTCCATGAAAAGTAGGTAAATTACCTCTTTTGGAATCTTCTATTTTGAATCTTTTCAAAACTTTATCTATGTACGTAGATTGAGAAAGTCCTAACAACCTCTTAGATCTATTACGATAGATCTTAATACCGATGATGTAGGCTGCTTCTCCCAAATCTTTCATAGAAAATTCTGAGATAACCATTACTTGGTGGCTTGCATCATGGGAATATCATTCTCGATGATTAATATGTCATTGACATATAATACAAGAAATACAACAACACTCCCATTACTTTTCCTATAAACACAAGGCTCGTCTACATTTTTGATGAAGTCAAATTCTTTGATTGTCTCACCAATCGTATATTCCAACTTCTGGAGGCTTGCTTGAGTCCATAAATGGATCGTTTAAGCTTGAATACTTTATTATGATCATCCTTAGATGCAAACCCCTCAGGTTGTGTCATATAGACTTCCTCTACGAGGTTCCCATTAAGGAAAGCTGTTTTGACATCCATCTGCCAAATCTCAGAATCAAAGTGTGCATCTAGTGCCAGTAAAATTCGAATGGAATTTATCATTGCAACAGGCGAGAAGGTTTTGTCATAGTCAATTCCTTGGATTTGCCTATAACCTTTCGCCACCAACCTAGCCTTATAGGTTTGGATGTTGTTGACCGGCGTAATCACACGCAAATAACGCAAGCGCACGTATCGTTCAAGTAGTATAAAAAGTATCGATCCCACGAGGACTTAAAACCTTTTGTTATTAATTTATGAAGTTAAATATTTACAAGTATCTAATGGATTGATTGTTTGATTGGGTGATGACTTTAAAATTAAAACAAGTAAATAAAATTGCTTGAAAGTAGATTGAAGAAAATTCAAATTTATAAAACTATGAAGGGTTGTGAATCATTCTAATATCTTTTAAATGATGAAGTGGTTATTTTACATTTGTGTAATATATTGGTTTATTAACCTGGAACACGAAATTATGTAAAAGCCTCTTCCGATGGACAAATACAATTACCCAGTATAACCTAATTAATCATATTCCTATGTTAACCAAGTTATCTGAATTATTAAGATTAAATTCCAATTATGGCTACCCCCGCCCGACAGGTATATTCCTATCCTGTAAGGAAATCTATTAAAGGGTTATCTATCCTCAAGGAAGATCGTGGGCTATTAAGTCTAAGGTCTTAAACCTAAAATCCTTTTTCCAAGCTCATTTTAAGTTTACCGAATCAATCTTATTAATGGCCAGTTAACAAGATGCATTAAGACTAAGGCTCAATAAATTAACCTTTATATTACCCAAACCGTAATTTAACCCCTTTATAAACCGGTGATATTAGACTTCATCACAACCCCAGATAACTGGTTTAGTTACGACACATATTTACGGGTAGTAAAAACTTAAATAAAATAAAACGCATAAAGTAAAATGCTGAAAAGTAAATGACGGAAAGTAAAAGCTGAAATTAAATACTGAAAATTAAATGCTGAAAAGTAAATGCTGAAAGTAAATTGCTGAAAAGTAAATACTGAAAGTAAATTGCTGAAAACTAAATGCTGAAAGTAAATTGCTGAAAAGTAAATAAAGTAAAAGTATAATAAAAGAAAATGCTGAGGTAAAAGGATCCACTTTCATTACTACTATTCTAGATATCTCCCTTAATATAATATATTAACTTTGCGTGATAATTACCAACTAGCCATATGGACAGTATCCAGATTAAGTCAAATTAATAATTAATTACCAACCGACCAATCAGGTTAAAACAAATTTAAATATTATAATTAAGGGAGATTAATCTAAATATTAGTAATAAAAGTTTTACCTTTTACCCCAACAAGGGGGAGTTACCTCCTCATTACTGAAAAGTAAAAACTGAAAATTAAAGAAAGAAAAGTACTGTGCGTAAAAGTAAATTGCAGAAAGTAAAAACTGAAAAGTAAAGAAAAGAAAGTGCGAAAGCTAAAATTAATTACTGAAAGCGGTAAATAAATAAGCAAAATACAATCTTCTTAGTTATTCTTAAGGAATTTCAAAGAAGAAAGTATGAATTTACAAATGAAATGGCTTGGTATTTATAGGCAAAATTTTGCCTCCATCAAATCATCCATCAAATGCTCCACCAAATCCATTATTAATTGTTCCACTAATTACTCCACCAAATCCATTATTAATTGCTCCACTATTTGCCATCATGTTTGGTGGTGATTTGATATTTTTTATTATTTATTTATTAATTTATTTTTTTGCTTTGAAAATGACTTTAATAATTACACATAACACACTTACGGATGTTTCATCAATTTCGGTCATGAAATCTTCAGAATTCGAAATTATTTTGTCTTTCAAAGTTGTAGATCTTTAAGTCTTATTTAATTGGGATCTTGAATCAGCTCAATCCAATATAGGAGTAACAAGTTATGCCCAAAATACGATAGATGTGGAAAACTGGAATTTCCAAAACTGCACTTCGTTAAAACGCCCTTTCAAGTTTCCAATCTCCAAAATTAATATGTCAAGTCCAATATTTGCCCTTATTTGACCCAAATTTCGTCCTAAATGATTTCATTGAGTCCCAATATTATTTTATCTGCAAAATAAACTAAAACATATCAAAACGTTCATCAAACCCGAGAAACTAAACAAAATATTAAGTAAAAGGGGCGGTAAATATTGATATATTTTCCGCTCATCACACCCCCAAACCTAACATTTTGCTAGTCCTCGAGCAAAACAACAAAATAAAAATAAAATTAAACTAAGCCACTTTCTTAGGGATCACAATTGCATTTAGCATATGCAACAAGCCTTTAAACCCCTAGGTGTCCCTAGTGGACGAGTTGTAGTCTCGTGAGAGCTTACAGCAACGATACCCACAAACATTTTACAAAAGTAAAAAGATAATAAAACTAATACACACAAAAGCAAAAAGACAAGAGAAAAGAGAATAAAGAAGTTAGTGACTAAACAGATGAAACATCTAATCCAAGTCAATAATTATTTTGTTTCATTCTAAATTACCGAATAAGTAAATTCTCCGATAATTTTTACCATTCTCCATATACACAGTCAAAAAAATATTAATCAACTCATTTTTACCCACAATAGTCACAAGTACAGTTGAGAAGAAAGTAATATTTTTGTCCTAAAGTTATATCAGATTTCACACCTTTTTTTAAGCAATGGAATACTTTTTCTGACTTTTCTGATTTTTTTCTTTGATTTTTGATTTTTGATTTTTATTTATATACAATATCTTCCATCTACGTAGCGATTTTTGGGTCAGTGACTCCCAAACCAGTTGGCTTTAGGGCACTAGGTGTTAAGACACCCCTACGGACTTAATTACTCAGACTTCAGATAAATATTTTGTTGGCAACATCTTCGATCCATGTAACGAGCTTTGGGCCAGTGACTCCCAAACAAGTTGGTTTTAAGGCACTAGGTGTTAAGACACCCTTACAGACTTAATAACTCGGATCTCAGACGTTTTTTTTTATATATACATTTTTTCATTTTTTTCCTTTTTTTTTTATCCCATCGTTTTTTTTAAGATCCTTCCTCCAATTATACTAGAGCACTGAATATTGCAAACTTTTCAATTACAGTTCATGTCTGTATGTTACCATGTATGCTGATAATACTTGTCAACTGAGCATATGAAGATTCATTTTAGTCAGTATTGTAGAGAATTCGTAAATTAAATTATTCAAAAGGAAATAAACAAAAATTAACTTGTTTCGAAATAGGTTGAGATACGTCTCAAGAGTGGAATTTCCTTACACAACTATCTCTTACACCAATTTCACCCGATTAATCAAATTAAAAACATAAAATATTTTTGTGATTTTTGAAAATTTTTCAATTTTTTTTTTGTATTTTTCGAAAAACTTTAGACTAAAAATAAAACAATAAAAACAATATACAAATTAACTATTCCCTTCCCCCAAACCTAAATGAGACATTGTCCCCAATGTCTTAAACAATAGAAGAAGAGTTTAGAAAATCGTACCTGGTTAGCGGAAATTCTACATCTAAGTGAAAAAATTAGAGGTTAAGATCCAGATTTATCCGACACCTCTTACCACGATCATCATCAGGCCAGTTTATCTTGGAAAGAATGAGGTCAATTTTTGGTTCAAAGGCTAAGATTTGATAAATTAAATCCGGGGCAGTTCTGGTAGTAAAGAGAAGTTCTTTTACAGGTTTTGACACGAACCCATTTCTCCAGGCATCATCAAGAAACACACATAGAAAATCATAGAATCCTTCAATGTTAAATAGTCCAAGTGGTTTCTGGTGTATGTTCAGGTTTGCCCAAGATAACACTGTAAAAATTTCCTCTATTGTGCCCAAACCACCTGGCAAAGCAATAAAAGCATCAGTACGGTTAATCATTTCTACCAGTCATTCAGAGATACCTGACACAATTATTTCTTCACCTTTTGATGATCCAATAATATTCGCCTCTGCCAAGGGTTTTAGGATGATTCCCAGAACTTGGCTGCCTCCATCCTGTACAGCCTTTGAAACGATCCCCATTAGTCCAAGATTACCTCCTCCATATACTAGGTGCATATTCATTTCAGCTAAGACTCGACCCAATTCATGTGCTACTGCTATGTATTCTGGTTTAACACCAACATTGGTACCACAAAACACACAAATGTTTACAACTCGTCTTCTTGAAGTGGCTTCCATATTTTTGTGTTTCTTTTTTCAGCTCTGGATGCCTTCAAGAGTGAAATGTTGAGTTGACTTTATAGAACCTGAAAAGGTTTAGTAATAATAGCACAAGTATCTTCAAAAGGACGATTAGTGGCAAAATAGTAAATCATGAAAGGTCAAAAAGTAGCCTGGATCCTGTCGGAGAAAATAACAAAACAAATCACAATTATTAAGAAAAGACAATGAGATATAATATTTACAATAATGTAACAGCTTGAATGACGTCTATGCGACAGAGACAAGCTTCCCATCCAATTTTCTTATAAATTGGTAAACATGGTCTTTTAGAGTCAGATTTCCGAGACTTAACTGTGGTCTTTCTTTTCAGAATTTTGTATGTATTTTGCGAATGGCTATATGAACACATCCACTGGGATGTGTCTCAAGAGTCGAAGATATATCATCTAAAGACTCCTTACTCAAGCCATCCCTAATGAATTTAATTTCATCTTCGCGATTATCAGATACCATTCCTAAAGAACGACAATGAGTATTGCAATTCCAGCATGCACATTTGTAACTAACACCCATTTGCTTAGCTCTACGTTTATTTGCATAGGTGCTTCTTCCAAAACCAGGCAAATAAAAATTACAAGAATCAAAATACTCACCTTCTAATCGGACCCGTGCTTGAATTACCCAACGAATGTCATTAGGAACACCATGGATCGTCAGTAGTCTCATCCGTTCCAAGCGAGCTTTGTAGACTTTCGTAAGAGAGTTTCGAGGGAGAGAAGGAAATTGCTTGTGAAGATTTGCGAGAACTTCTTCCATCCTAAAATGACTTAACCTGCAAAAACTAAATACACCAAATTAAATCACACCAAATCACAATATATACAAAAATTGCGTGGGTTGCCTCCCAGCTAGCGCTAGGTTTAACGTCGTCAGCTTGATGTGATTGCACGAACGTTAGGCTGGATCTGAAAGTGTGACACTTTCTTTTTGTCGCTCAATTGATTCTCCCTAGTAGTGCTTGACACGCTGGCTGTTAACTTTGAATGTGTTGCTCAACTTGGGATTGTATATCTCAACAACTCTGTAATATTGTTGTCTTAAAATTATATCAGATTTCACACCTTTTTTTTAAGCAATGGAATAATTTTTCTGACTTTTCTGATTTTTTTCTTTGATTTTTGATTTTTATTTTTATACAATATCTTCCATCTACGTAGCGAGTTTTGGGTCAGTGACTCCCAAACCAGTTGGCTTTAGGGCACTAGGTTTTAAGACACACCTATGGACTTAATTACTCAGACTTCAGATATATATATTTTTTTTGACAACATCTTCGATCCATGTAACGAGCTTTGGGCCATTGACTCCCAAACCAGTTGGTTTTAGGGCATTAGGTGGTAAGACACCCTTACAGACTTAATAACTCGGATCTCAAATGTTTTTTTTTATATATACATTTTTTTCTTTTTATTTTTCTTTTTTTTTATCCCATCGTTTTTTTAAGATCCTTCCTCCAATTATACTAGAGCACTGAATATTACAAACTTTTCAATTACAGTTCATATCTATATGTTACCATGTATACTGATAATACTTGTCAACTGAGCATATGAAGATTCATTTTAGTCAGTATTATAGAGAATTCAGAAATTAAATTATTCAAAAGAAAATAAACAAAAATTAACTTGTTCCGAAACAGGTTGAGATACGTCTCAAGAGTGGAATTTCCTTACACAATTATCTCTTACACCAATTTTACCCGATTAATCAAATTAAAAACATAAAATATTTTTATGATTTTTGAAAATTTTTCAAATTTTTTTTTATTTTTCGAAAAACTTTAGACTAAAAATAAAACAATAAAAACAATATAAAAATTAACTATTCCCTTCCCACAAACCTAAATGAGACATTGTCCCCAATGTCTTAAACAGTAGAAGAAGAGTTTAGAAAACCGTACCTGGTTAGCGGAAATTCTACATCTAAGTGAAAAAATTACAGGTTAAGATCCAGATTTATCCGATGCCTCTTACCACGATCATCATCAGACCAGTTTTTCTTGGAAAGAATGGGGTCAATTTTTAGTTCAAAGGCTAAGATTTGATCAATTAAATCCGGGGCAGTTCTGGTAGTAAAGAGAAGTTCTTTTACAGGTTTTGACACGAACCATTTCTCCAGGCATCATCAAGAAGCACACATAGAAAATCATAGAATCCTTCAATGTTAAACAGTCCAAGTGGTTTCTGGTGTATGTTCAGGTTTGCCCAAGATAACACTATAAAAATTTCCTCTATTGTGGCCAAGCCACCTGGCAAAGCAATAAAAGCATCAGCACAATTAATCATTTCTACTAGTCGTTCAGACATACCTGGCACATTTAGTTCTTCACCGTTTGATGATCCAATAAGATTCGCCTCTGCCAATGGTTTTTAGATGATTCCCAGAACTTGGCTGCCTCCATCCTGTACAGCCTTTGAAATGATCCCCATTAGTCTAACATTGCCTCCTTCATATACTAGGTGCATATTCCTTTCAGCTAAGACTCGACCCAATTCTTGTGCTACTGCTATGTATTCTGGTATAACACCAACATTGGTACCACAAAACGAACAAATGTTTACAACTCGTCTTCTTGAAGTGGCTTCCATATTTTTGTGTTTCTTTTTTCAGCTCTGGATGCCTTCAAGAGTGCAATGATGAGTTGAATTTATAGAACCTGAAAAAGGTGAGTAATAATAGCACAAGTGTCTTCCAAAGGACGATTAGTGGCAAAATAGTAAATCATGAAAGGTCAAAAAGTAGCCTGGATCCTGTCGGAGAAAATAACAAAACAAATCACAAATATTAAGAAAAGGCAATACGATATAATATTTACAATAATGTAACGGCTTGAATGACATCTATGCGTCAAGGACAAGCTTCCCATCCAATTTTCTTATAAATTGGTAAATTGGGTCTTTTAGAGTCAGATTCCCGAGACTTAACTGTTGTCTTTCTTTTCAAAATTGCTTATGTATTTTGCGAATGGCCATATGAACATATCCACTGGGATGCATCATAAGATTCGAAGATATATCATCTAAAAACTCATTACTCAAGCCATCCCTAATGAATTTAATTTTATCTTCGTGATTATCAGATACCATTCCTAAAGAACGACCACGATTATTGCAATTCCAACGTGCACATTTGTGTTGGACAATTATGACCCATAGCATCACTATTTGTACAGAACATGGTGTTGTTGTACAAATTAACTATGTGACAAAGGAAATTGCTCTTTTATCATTTGTAATTGGATTACCAAGATACATAAATGATAAAAGTCCATATGATTAGTTCCGGATAAATAAGATATGAGACAATATTAATCCACTAAGGTTTAATCATTAAAATATCCCTAGTCGTAGTATTATCGAGATTGGATATCGATAATACGGAATAGACTAGTATTGTACTTGTGCGCGTTGTGGGAGCATAACAATATAGTTCTCATATATTTAAGTATTGGATACTTATGCAAGTGTGATAGGAGGTTGTGTTTACCGATGGTACGGAAACAACTTCCCTCTGGATAGACCCCTCGGAATCCCATTGGTAGTGTGACTATGTGTCTATGGGAGTCCGAATCAGGGTAGATGTATTTGGTCTTAACTTGAGACTTACATCGCTAATACTTGCGACAATCAATATACTTTGGTTTTGGTCGTCCGGGGCTTTACCAGGTTCCGTGTACGCCTTTTCTGGGTATATTGAGAATCGTAGTGTATTGGGTGTGATATCAATATGGAAGTATCACTTCAGTCATATGAAGATGATAATCACGTAGGATACGGAACTAGTGCTCTTATGTACTGCAGTCACTGGGATAATATGACAAGATCATGTTTATCCGATTATAGAGACTAGTTACCAGAGATCCGATATATGCTTCGTACGGGGCAGACACATTTCCAGCCCCAGGCCTAGCATGTGACATCCGATAATGGATCACAATATGCAATACTACGTATACTACACCTGATATAGATTACATATTCCTTAAAATAATATTTGTGGAGAATTGGGTAGGCACGGTGCTTTGCTAGAAGCCAACCATGTCTTGTAAATCGGTAAGAACATGGTACCGGGTACGCACGTGTTCGGATATTCCGACAACTGGATTTGCTGCCAACATATCCAGGGATCTCATGGGTCGCTTCTCGAAGATTCACCGATGATGTATGACTCGAACATAATTAATCTGGGATTAATTAGATAAGAGAGAAATTTAATCTAAGATTAATTGTGGAGAGATTTTATCTGGGATAAAATATTATTTAAAGAGAGAGAACGATTAATTTGGAAAATATATATAAGCAAAAGTCTTTACACATTTGAAATATTCAACTAATATATTTGATATATTAAACGAAATTAGATTTCGACGCGGAATTAAAATTATATTTTAATTCGGGCAAACGAATTAATTTAGAATTAATTCGCGAGCAACGTGAATAGTAATTTTGCTAGGCATAATTATTTAATTAAATTTGATTTAATTACGTCGTAACAGAAAATTAGTTAATTCGGAATTAGAGAACCTGAGCCCGAGAGTGTTTGCGGGCCCACTCCGATTTTGAATTAAAGTGGGGCACACACTTGTCACATCACCTAGTCAACTTTATCAACTTTTTGGTGATAGAAGTAGATGGGATTTGATGGTTGCTTGTTTCTTACACAAGCATTATTTAAGTTGATGTGATAATGACTTGTACCAACTTTTTGGAAAATCAGTAAATGGTATTTGATTTTTGAAATCAAACACACAACACATTCATTCATTCTCTCTCTCTCAAAAAATGAAATGCATCTCTCCCTCTCCATCATCTTGCTTGGCCGAGAGTTGCAAGAAGTAACAAGGAAATTTTTGTTGCAAAATTTTCCTTTGCTAGCACATAAAGAGATCATTCAAAGGTGATAGGGAAACCTTTCCCATGAGTTTGGAATTCAAGATTCTAAGCTTGGAAGCTCAACATACATCAAAGAAAGCTTGGAGCAACAATCATGGAGGCAAAGTTTTGAACTTCTATTCTACTTCCAAAATCGATCATTGTAAGTATTTTCCGCATTCTTACTTTGTTGTATTCACATGATTTCTTGCTTAATTTGATCTTAGTTTGACCTAGAAAACCCAACAATGGTATCAGAGCCATAATTGAGCATGAAATTGACTTATGGTTTATATACTTGAATTTGGGTAATTTTGCTTGCAGCATGATTTTGTCAAATTGAGTGTTTGGTTATGTTTGGATTATGATAACTTAGAGTTATGCATGATTAATTTGGATAAAATTTGATTAGAAATTTTTTCCCTATTTCTTGATCAAAGCCGAATGTAACTATAACCCTAGCTCTTGGTGATTTTTGAATTTTAGACAATTGGATGTGTTTAAAATGCATGGGATATATTAGTTTTTGATTTAATTGGATTGAAATCAAAATTGATATAAAAAGTCCCTAATTTCCGAGAGCCTTATAAGCATGTTGGATTGATTTTGCTTCAATTATGTTGGACATTAATTGATAATATAAAGCATGATTAATTAGTGTAATTGGTGTTTTGGAAATATTGAATTAACTAATTAATTATGGCTAATACACTTTAGTTAATTAAATTGTGATATTGGGAATATTAGAATTTAATTAATTAAGCTTAATTTGGAATTGGGCTATTAATGTTGTATTTGGGCTTAATGGGCTTTGTTGGGCCAAGTTTGGTTTAGGTTAATTGGTTGGATCCAATTGGGCCTAAAACCATTTCCATAAAGTCCAAATATGATAATTGGGCCTTTTAGAATTTAATTGGGCCTAATGGGCCTAAATTGATTTTTGGCAAATGGTGATTCCTTATTGGGCTTTGGTTGCCAAAGCCCATGCCTTATAAATTAATTGAAAGCCCATTGGATTTTAATTAAATTGACATTGGATGTTAATCAAAGATTAATTAATTGGATTAGATTGATTGATAACATGCTTGGTGTGAATACATGGATGTGATGTATGAATAATGTATATCAGATGGATATTAGATGGGTGAGGGCAATTTTGGAAATTGTTGTGATAAATTTAGTATTTGTTAAATTGGACATGCGTGTCCAGCCTATTACCTCTTGATTCTTTGTATTTCTCTTCTCACCTATTCCCCTCAATATAAATGAGGTTTCTTTAGAAGTGTTATGTAATTTGGTAAAAGTAAGAATAGTGCTAGCCGGGAGAGGAAAGGGAGAGATTTGTTCTAGGAACAAATTGTATTATATATCCATCCGCATATCATTATTAATTTATTTATCGCGCCTTATTATTCTTTTAGAATGCATGTTTAAGGGTGTATGATGAGACCTAATCAAAGATAATTAATTGGTTGCCAATTACGCGAAAAACGCTCAACAAATATTAAGTGCTTTCCTTTCATTGAATGATTCATTCTCAAGATCCAAGATTGGCACTGGTTTGTTGACCAAAGTCAAGACCTTTGTCCATCGCGGATGTGTTTGAATCATGAAGGCTTTGTTCAATATAGCATGTCTTGTCCAAGTTGTGATTTGTTGGCCAAAGTCAAGATCACTTTTTGTCTATCGACATCGATTAGGAAACTTTCCAAGGTCAATGGGTCCCGCTTAACTGGAATCATTAAGCTTGTTGTGCCAAAGCCAAGGCCAAAGTGATTTAGAGGAAAAAGGTTAGGGAATATATTAGATATATTGGCATATATTAGATATGTGTTTCAGACTTGGATGTCCACCTACTGGATCTAGGAATTGGATGAGATCCAATTGATCTTAGAGATCTACCTAGTTAAGTTTCATACAACTTGTTGGCCAAAGTCAAGGTTGTGTGTTATTTAACGGGATCCTAGCCCACTAGGAAACTAGGTTTCCCGAGTACTCAGGAGAGGGTTAGAGGCTCGCCGAAAAATAGTGGGAGGCAAGTATTAAATTTACAATTTCGTTTAGATACTTGCCAATACGCGCTCATTTCATTCTTCATCATTATTTAAATATATATTAGTTGAACTAATATTTAATTGTTGTTTTAAATTAAATAGTTGGACTGTATTCAAACTATTTCATTTATAGTTGATTATATAATTGGATTATAGTAATCAATATATTTGAATTTAACCGATCAAATAGTAGTTGATTATATAGTTAGACTATAGTAATCATTATATTTGATTATACTCGAAATCTTTGATTGGATAGTTGGACTATTGGAATCAAGATAACTGAAAGATTAGCGTTTAGAACATAATCCTGGGTGAAAATGTTTTTTAAACGGCTCCAATTTTCAGATTGGGAATAAAACCTCAGGATAGTCTTGGGAACTGAGAAGTTATTTGATAGAGTGACATCTCGGGCCTAAGCCCGGAGTTGAGCGAATAGTGGAGCATGAGTTTTGGAAGACTCATGGTGATGATAACTTTTGTGCTCAATCCGTTATGCTTACCGCAATGACTCTTTAATTCCGTCGTCAAAATTAAGGATTAGATCCTTGTACCATGATGATGAAATTAAAGATCTTCATAGATCTATTCTTAGATCTTAGAAGTACAAATTGCAAAAGAAGCTCTTTCGGTCATGTATGTCAGAGAGTACATCTGTCGAGCACTAGGTGTCGCAGATGATTGCTGACATCGATCAACTAGGTTAGCTGGGCATTACCTACGTGACCGAGACTACCAAAGATTTGATCTTATAGTCTCTACCCGATAGCTGGGGCAGGTTTATTATGAATCAAGAGTAAACTCTTGGAGAGTTGATGGCTATGCTCAAGGAGGCAGAGCCATAGCTTCTAAAAGGGGCAAAGGCAAAATCATCACAATCTTCTGGGAAGACAAATGACATATCCCAAGATGTCTGCCTAAACTGTGGCAAACAGGGTCACTGGAAGCGTGACTGCCGTATGGACAAGGCAGACGTGAAGGAATAGAAGACGGGCAAAGCTCCGACTTCAAATATGTTTTGTCATAAACATGTTCACTATTAGTTTCAAAATTGGATTTTTGATACTAGATGTGGTACATAAATATATACTGATGTGCATAATCTGCTAATTAGCTGGAGACTGGCTTCAGTTGAGATCAACCTACGAGTCAGAAACGGGACGAGAGTCGCTGTTTTAACCGTAGAAACCTAAGTTTAGGAACTAACCCTTTGAGTATGTGCTTAAATTAGGAAACTGTTAAAAATGTACCTAGTTTGACTAGAAACATTATCTCTATATCTAAGTTTAACCCGTTGCGGGTATACCTTTATATTCTAGAACACTAAGTGTTTTATTTTATAAAGATGATATTGAGATAAACACATTAGATGTGAATAAAAGTATTTATATTTTGAATATAAATAAATCTCAAACGTATGACATGACAAACAAATAGCTCAAACTGAATTAATCAGACGAGACTTATTTGTGGCATTGTTGTCTGGGACACATTAACAAGACTCGTATATCCACACTTTCAAAGAGTGGATACTAGGACGGATTTGATTCTAATTCAAATAATGTCTACGAATCTAGTTTATTAGGCAAAGTGCCTAAAATACTTTTTACTTGGTAAAAGTGTAAGTGCCACCGATTTGTTAGCCCTCGTTCATAATGACATAAGTGGGCCCATGTCTAGCTAGGCTAGAGGTGGATATGAACACTTCTTAACCTTTACGGATGTAGCATCGCGTTATGGTTATGTGTTTTTTTTGAAATATAAATCGGAAACATTTTGATAAATTCAAAGAGTTTCGACACGAAGTAGACAGACAGATCGGCTAAAGTATTAAACCGTCACGGTTAGACCGTAGTGGAAAATACTTAAGCGATAAATTTCTCAATTACTTGAAAGAGTATAGTATTCTTTCAATATAGACTCTTCCCGGAACACCTCAATTTGACGGTGTGTCCGAACAGAGAAACCGAACCTTGTTGGACAGAATAAGGTTAATTATGAGTCGCTCTGAGCTACCATTTTCCTTCTAGGGATACGGATTAAATAGTGCAATACTTATTTTGAATAAGGTTCCATAAAAATATGTTGGACAGATTTCATATTAGATATGAAAAGGAAAGAAACCGGTTTTTCTCATTCCTGAAGATTTGGGAATGCTAGGCATATGTTTGGATGATACCAAACTAAAACCCAAATCGGATAAGTGCATAATTTGTAGGTTATCCTAGGGTAACCAAAGTATAGTACTTATACAACTCACAAGAGAACAATTTAATTATTGCTCTCCATGTGGTTTTCTTAAAAAGAATACCTATATGCAATGGTAAGTGGGAGGAAAGTAAAACTCGATGAAAATCAGAATAATACTGTTCCAGACACTGATTCCTTAACGAAACACAAACAGTTCATCAGAGATGAAACTGTCCCACAATCTTCGAATACACAAGAACCACGTAAGTCGGAGAGAGTCAGAAAACAACCTGAGAGGTATGGGTTTCTGATCTCACCTTATGTAGATGTCAATCTTATTGAGGAAGACAAACCGACTACGTATGAGGAAGTGATACAAGGTATCGACTCCCTATTATGGCAAAGTGCTATGAAGTCCGAAATGGATTCCATGTATACCAACCAAGTTTAGACACTGGTTGATGTACCAGAAGGCATTGTGCCTATTGGTACTAAATGAGTCTTCAAGGAAGACATACATGGATGGCAACATACAAATGTTTATAGCTAGGCTTATACAAAAATGGTATCGTCAACGACATAGCGTCGACTAAGACGAAACTTCTTCACCTGTTGCCATGATTAAATCCATTCGGATAATGCTTGCTAATGCTGCATATTTCATTTATGAAATATGGCATATGGACTTTAAAATCGCTTTCCTTAAATGGAAACCTTTTGGAGGATGTTTATAAACATCCTGATGGTTTTGTCGTACCGAAACATGCAAATAGGTTTGCAAGTTAAATCGATCCATTTATGGATTGAAGCAAGCATTACATTATTGGAACTAACGTTTTGATAAGATCATAATGGTATATGATTTAATTCAAAACGAAAATGATTCTTGTGTATATAAGGAGGTTAGTGGGAGTGCACTGACGATGATTGTCCTATATAATGATGACATGTCATTTCTTAGAAATGACATTCCCATAATGCAATCGGTGAAAGCTTGGCTTTCATGAAAATTATCCGTAGACTACTTGGGAGAGACAACCTTTATTCTAGGAATAAGGATCTACTGGGATAGATCTAAAAGTTGTTGGCACTCTCTGAGAACTCGTACATTGAAATATATATAGGCAACATGGTGTCTCATATGCTTTGAGCATATGGAGTCACAATTAGGCCAATCCAAGTAATAGTCACTGGATTGATGTTAAGAACATCTTTAAGTATCTTAGATGAACTAAGGATGCTTTCTTAAGCTATGGAGAAGGAGAACTTGAAGTGACTGGGTTCACTGCTGCAAGTTTCCAAACCGAAAAAAATGACTATAAGTCGTAGTAAGGGTATAATATAGTTCGAATAACCGAACAGTAAGCTGGAAATCTTCCAAGCAAGATATTGTTGCCGAATAAACAACTAAAGCAGAATATTGCTGCAGCTGAGGCAGTAAAAGAAGCATTTTGGATCTATATAATCCTAATTAGATTAGATGCAGTTCTGTTAGCGGCTGAGCTAGGCTACATCACATGCTAAAGAATTAATGGTCTCATCAAAGATCCAAGTATATACTTCAACTATTTCATCTGATTCGTAAGATCATACATCATGGCGATGTGATAATCGAATAAATCGCATCAGATGATAACCTTGCAAATCCGCTGATGAAAGTTGTTTCTCAGCTGAAATTAGAGCGACCCATACATAGTTCAAGTGTAGGACAATTGAGTGATTGGCTGTAGGCCAAGAGGGAGATTGTTGGACAATTATGACCCATAGCATCACTATTTGTACAGAACATGGTGTTGTTGTACAAATTAACTATGTGACAAATGAAATTTCTCTTTTATCATTTGTAATTGGATTACCAAGATACATAAATGATAAAAGTCCATATGATTAGTTCCGGATTAATAAGATATGAGACAATATTAATCCACTAAGGTTTAATCATTAAAATATCCATACTCGTAGTATTATCGAGATTGGACATCGATAATACGGAATAGACTAGTATTACACTTGTGCGCGTTGTGGGAGCATAACATCATAGTTCTCATATATTTAAGTATTGGATACTTATGAAAGTGTGATAGGAGGTTGGGTTTACCGATTGTACGGAAACAGCTTCGCTCTAGATAGACCCCTCAGAATCCCATTGGTAGTATGACTATGTGTCTATGGGAGTCCGAATCAGGGTAGGTGTATTTGGTTTTAACCTGGGACTTACATCGCTAATACTTGTGACAATCAATAGACTTTGGTTTTGTTCGTCCGGGGCATTAACAGGTTCCGTGTACGCCTCTTGTGGGTATATTGAGAATCATAGTGTATAGGGTGTGATGTCAAGATGGAAGTATCACTTCAGTCATATGAAGATGATGATCACGTAGGATACAGAACTAGTACTCTTATGTAATGCAGTCATCGGGATAATATGACTAGGTCATGTTTATCCAATTATAGAGACTAGTTATCAGAGATTCGATATATGCATCGTACGGGGCATACACAATTCCAGCCCCAGGCCTAGCATGTGACATCCGATACTGGATCGCAATACGCAATACTACATATACTACGCCTGATATAGATTACATATTCCTTACAAGAATATTTCTGGAGAATTGGGTAGGCACGGTGCTTTGCTAGAAGCCAACCATGTCTTGTAAATCGGTAAGAACGTGGTACCGGGTACGCACATGTTCGGATATTATGACAACCAGATTTACTGCCAATATATCCAGGGATCTCATGAGTCGCTTCCCGAAGATTCACCGATGATGTATGACTCGAACATAATTAACCTGTGATTAATTAGATAAGAAAGAAAATTAATCTAGGATTAATTGCGGAGAGATTTTATCTGAGATAAAATACTATTTAAAGAGAGAGAACGATTAATTTGGAAATAATCGATAAAATAATATATTCGATATATTAAACAAAATTAGATTTCGACACGGAATTAAAATTATATTTTAATTCGGGCAAACGAATTAATTTAGAATTAATTCGCGAGCACGTGAATAGTAATTTTGCTAGGCATAATTATTTAATTAAATCTGATTTAATTACGTCGCAATGGAAAAAACCCGAGTCCGAGAGTGTTTGCGGGCCCACTTCGATTTTGAATTAAAGTGGGGCACACACTTGTCACATCACCTAGTCAACTTTATCAACTTTTTGGTAATAGAAGTATATGGGATTTGATGGTTGCTTGTTTCTTACACAAGCATTATTTAAGTTGATGTGATAATGACTTGTACCAACTTTTTGGAAAATTGGTAAATGGTATTTGATTTTTGAAATCAAACACACAACACATTCATTCATTCTCTCTCTCTAAAAAACCGAAATGCATCTCTCCCTCTCCATCATCTTGCTTGGCCGAGAGTTGCAAGAAGTAACGAGGAAATTTTTGTTGCAAAATTTTCCTTTGCTAGCACATAAAGAGATCATTCAAAGGTGATAGGGAATCCTTTCCCATGAGTTTGGAATTCAAGATTCTAAGTTTGGAAGCTCAACATACATCAAAGAAAGCTTGGAGCAAAAACCATGGAGGTAAAGTTTTGAACTTCTCTTCTACATCCAAAACCGATCATTGTAAGTATTTTCCGCATTCTTACTTTGTTGTATTCACATGATTTCTTGCTTAATTTGATCTTGGTTTGACCTAGAAAACCCAACAATTTGTAACAAACACCCGTTTGCTTAGCTCTACGTTTATTTGCATAGGTGCTTCTTCCAAAACCAGGCAAATAAAAATTACAAGAATCAGAATACTCACCTTCTAATTGGACCCGTACTTCAATTACCCAACGAATTTCATTAGGAACACCATGGATCGTCAGTAGTCTCATCCGTTCCAAGCGAGCTTTGTAGACTTTCGTAAGAGAGTTTTGAGGGAGAGAAGGAAATTGCTTGTGAAGGTTTGCAAGAACTTCTTCCATCCTAAAATGACTTAACCTGCAAAAACTAAATACACCAAATTAAATCACACCATATCACAATATATACAAAAATTGCGTGGGTTGCCTCCCAGCTAGAGCTAAGTTTAACGTCGTCAGCTTGACGTGACTGCCCGAACATTAGGCTGGATCTGAAAATGTGACATTTTCTTTTTGTCGCTCAATTGATTCTCCCTAGTAGTGATTGACACGCTGTCTGTTAACTTTGAATGTGTTGCTCGACTTGGGATTGTATATCTCAACAACTCCGTAATATTTTTTTTTTACGCAATGGAATAATTTTTCAAGTACAGTTGAGAAGAAAGTAATATTTTTGTCCTAAAGTTATATCAGATTTCACACCTTTTTTTAAGCAATGTAATACTTTTTCTGACTTTTCTGATTTTTTTCTTTGATTTTTGATTTTTGATTTTTATTTATATACAATATCTTCCATCTACGTAGCGAGTTTTAGGTCAGTGACTCCCAAACCAGTTGGCTTTAGGGCACTAGGCGTTAAGACACCCCTACAGACTTAATTACTCAGACTTCAGATATCTATTTTTTTTGGCAACATCTTCGATCCATGTAACGAGCTTTGGGTCAGTGACTCCCAAACCAGTTGGTTTTAGGGCACTAGGTGTTAAGACACCCTTACAGACTTAATAACTCGGATCTTAGACGTTTTTTTTTTATATATACATTTTTTTCTTTTTTTTATCCCATTTTTTTTAAGATCATTCCTCCAATTATACTAGAGCACTGGATATTACAAACTTTTCAATTACAGTTCATGTCTGCATGTTACCATGTATGCTGATAATACTTGTCAACTGAGCATATGAAGATTCATTTTAGTCAGTATTATAGAGAATTCACAACTTAAATTATTCGAAAGAAAATAAACAAAAATTAACTTGTTCCGAAATAGGTTGAGATACGTCTCAGGAGTGGAATTTCCTTACAAAGTTATCTCTTACACCAATTTCACCCGATTAATCAAATTAAAAACAAAAAAACATAAAATATTTGTGTGATTTTTGAAAATTTTTCAATTTTTTTTATATTTTTCGAAAAATTTTAGACTAAAAATAAAACAATAAAAACAATATAAAAATTAACTATTCCCTTCCCCCAAACTTAAATGAGACATTATCCCAAATATCTTAAACAGTAGAAGAAGAGTTTAGAAAACCGAACCTTGTTAGCTGAAATTCTACATCTAAGTGAAAAAATTAAAGGTTAAGATCCAGATTTATCCGATGCCTCTTACCACGATCATCATCGGACTAGTTTATCTTGGAAATAATGGGGTCAATTTGTGGTTCAAAGGCTAAGATTTGATCAATTAAATCCGGGTCAGTTCTGGCATTAAATAGAAGTTCTTTTACAGGTTTTGACACGAACCCATTTCTCCGGGCATCATCAAGAAACACACATAGAAAATCATAGAATCCTTCAATGTTAAACAGTCCAAGTGGTTTCTGGTGTATGTTCAGGTTTGCCCAAGATAACACTTTAAAATTTCCTCTATTGTGCCCAAGCCACCTGGCAAAGCAATAAATGCATCAGCACAGTTAATCATTTCTACCAGTCGTCTGATATACCTGGCACAATTAGTTCTTCGCCGTTTGATGATCCAATAAGATTCACCTCTGCCAAGGGTTTTTGGATGATTCCCAGAACTTGGCAGCCTCCATCCTGTACAGCCTTTGAAACGATCCCCATTAGTCTAAGATTGCCTCCTCCATATACTAGGTGCATATTCACAATTATTAAGAAAAGACAATGAGATATAATATTTAGAATAATGTAACGTCTTTATTGACGTCTTTGCGTCAGGGACAAGCTTCCCATCCAATTTTCTTATAAATTGGTAAGCATGGTCTTTTAGAGTCAGATTCTCGAGACTTAACTGTTGTCTTTCTTTTCAAAATTGTGTATGTATTTTGCGAATAGCTATATAAACATATCCACTGGGATGTGTCTCAAGATTCGAAGATATATCATCTAAAGACTCCTTACTCAAGCCATCCCTAATGAATTTTATTTTATCTTCGCGATTATCAGATACCGTTCCTAAAGAACGACAACGAGTATTGCAATTCCAGCGTGCACATTTGTAGTAAACACCCATTTGCTTAGCTCTACGTTTCTTTGCATAGGTTCTTCTTCCAAAACCAGACAAATAAAAATTACAAGAATCAGAGTACTCACCTTCTAATCAGACCCGTGCTTCAATTACCCAATGAATTTCATTAGAAACACCATGGATCGTCAGTAGTCTCATCCGTTCCAAGCGAGCTTTGTAGACTTTCATAAGAGAGTTTTGAGGGAGAGAAGGAAATTGCTTTTGAAGATTTGTGAGAACTTCTTCCATCCTAAAATGACTTAACCTACAAAAACTAAATACACCAAATTAAATCACACCAAATCACAATATATACAAAAATTGCGTGGGTTGCCTCCCAGCTAGCGCTAAGCTTAACGTCGTCAGCTTGACGTGACTGCCCGAACGTTAGGCTGGATCTGAAAGTGTGACACTTTCTTTTTGTCGCTCAATTGATTCTCCCGAGTAGTGCTTGACACACTGGCTGTTAACTTTGAATATGTTGCTTGACTTGGGATTGTATATCTCAACAACTCCGTAATATTTTTATCCTAAAGTTATATCAGATTTCACACATTTTTTTTAAGCAATGGAATAATTTTTCTGATTTTCTGATTTTTTTTTATTTGATTTTTGATTTTTATTTATATACAATATCTTCCATCTACGTAGCGAGTTTTGGATCAGTGACTCCCAAACCAGTTGGCTTTAGGGCACTAGGTGTTAAGACACCACTATGGACTTAATTACTCAGACTTCGGATATTTTTTTTTTGTCAACATCTTCAATCCATGTAACGAGCTTTAGGCCAAGGACTCCCAAACCTATTGGTTTTAGGGCACTAGGTGTTGAGACACCTTTACAGACTTAATAACTCGGATCTCAGACCTTTTTTTTTTTTATATACATTTTTTCCTTTTTTTTTTCCTTTTTTTTATCCCATAGTTTTTTTTAAGATCCTTCCTCCAATTATACTAGAGCACTGGATATTACAAACTTTTCAATTACAGTTCATGTCTGTATGTTTCCATTGTTGGTTTCTATAATTAGTCCCAAAGAAAGATTAAGCCATAGAAATACAAAAAACATACATGCAAAGCTTGAAGGATGGCGGAAACATACTTACAAAGCTTTGTGATGAAAATGGTGAAGAGGATCCTTGAGCCTCCAAGGTGGGTGATATACGGCCAAGAACAATAATGATAGAAGTTGCAAATCTTTGGGCTGTTTTCGGCCAAGAACAAAAGTGTGAGAAGCCTCAAATCTTCTAGTACTCCAAGCTCCAAATGAGTTTCCCTATCACCTCCTTTGATCCCTTGTTGTGCTAGCAAAAATGGAGAAAACAATTTTCTGCCATGGATGAAGCTCACGGCTGCGTGAAGAAGAAGGAGAGAGAGAAGAGTGTTATGCCTTTTTTATTTTGTCTCTCAATTTGTTTCTTAAACCGTGTGAGTGAGCAAATGAAGCAATGATGTATCAAATACAAAAATGAATTTTAATTAAAAACCCTTCAAAAACCGTGAAAGGTTTTCCCTCCAAAAGAAAATCCATCATTTGCCATCATTACATTACTTTGAGAATAGAGACAATGTATCATCCCTCAAAGGTGACTAGATACATCCATCATCTATTCGTATCAAGTAATGAGATATCGCGATGCGATTTGCGGATACCACTCGATTCAAAATACGAATGTGTCCGCAAACACTTTCGGGCTCGGTTTCGCTAATTCCGAATTAACGAATTTCCGTCGCGACGTGAATTAAATAATTACGCCTTGCGGAATTACTATTCAGTTCGCTAATGAATTAATTCTAAATTAATTCGTTTGCCCGAATTAAAATCCGATTTTAATTCCGCGTCGAAATCTAATTTCGTTTAATAATATATCGAATATATTATTTTATCGATTAATTCCAAATTAATCGATCTCTCTCTCTCTCCTAATAAGGCATTTTATCCAAGATAAAGTTTCTCCGTAATTAATCCAAGATTAATAAAGTTCGAATCAAACATCATAGGTGAATCTTCAGGAAGCGACCCAAGAGATCTCCGGATATGTTGGCAGTAGTAAATACGGTCGTTGGATAATCCAAACACGTACGTACCTCGTACTACGTTTTTACCGATTTACAAGACAAGGTTGGCTTCTAGCAAAGCGCCATGCCTACCCAATTCTCCAGAAATATTCTTACTGGAATATTAGATCTTTATCAAGCGTAGTATACCGCAGTATCGCGTATATCGATCCAGTATCGGACGATCACATGTTAGGCCTGGGGCTGGAAATGTGTCTGCCCCGTACGAAACATATATCGGATATCAAACAACTAGTCTCTTTAAATCGGACAATCCTGACCTGGTCATATTGTCCCGACGGTTGCAACCTTTTATAGAGTACTAGTTCTGTATCCTGCGTGATCATCATCTCCATATGTCTGAAGTGATACTTCCATCTTGACATCACATCCAGTACACTACGATTCTCGATAAACCCAGAAGAGGTGTACACAGAACCGGTTAAAGCCCCGAACCACCACAACCAAAGTTTACCGATTGTCGCAAGTACTAGCGATGCAAGTCTCAGGTTAAGACCATATACACCTACCCTGATGCGGCCTCCCATAGACACGCAGACATACTACCAATGGGATTCCGCGGGGTCTTTCCAGAGCGAAGCTGTTTTCCGTACCATCGGTAAAACACAACCTCCTACCGCACTTGCATAAGTATCCAATACTTAAATATATGAGAACTATGCCGTTGTGCCATCACAACTCGCACAAGTGCAATACTAGTCTATTCCGCATTATCGATGTCCGATCTCGATAATACTCCGACTAGGGATATTTAATGATTAAACCTTTTATATTGATACTGTCTCATATCATCTCAATACGGAACTAATCATATGGACTTTTGCCATTAATATATCAAAGTAAATAATTTTACAAAACGGCAAAAGGGCAATTTCATTATCACATAGTTAATTTTGTACAATAATACAATATCATTTACAAAACAGTGACGCTATGGGTCATAATGTCTAACAATCTCCCACTTGGCCTATAGCCAGTCACTCAAGCATCTAATACCTGAACTATGTATATGTCGTTCAAACACTTGCTGAAGAACAGCCTTCGTCAGCGGATCTGCAATGTTGTCATCCGATGCGACCTTCTCGACTTTTACATCGCCACGATGTATAATCTCCCGAATCAGATGGTAACGCCGAAGAACATGCTTGGATCGTTGATGAGACCTTGGTTCCTTAGCTTGTGCTATAGCCCCGTTATTGTCACAATACAATGGCACGGGCTCAGCAGCTAACGGAACTACTCCTAATCCGATTAGGAATTTTCGGATCCAAACTGCCTCCTTTGCTGCTTCTGATGCAGCAATATACTCCGCTTCTGTTGTTGAATCGGCAACAGTATCTTGCTTGGAAGATTTCCAGCTCACTGCTCCGTTATTCAAACAAAAAATGTACCCGGATTGCGACTTGAAGTCGTCCTTGTCGGTTTGGAAACTTGCATCGGTGTACCCAGACACCTCAAGTTCTCCACCTCCATAAATTAAGAAAGCATCCTTAGTTCGTCTAAGATACTTAAGGATATTCTTAACAGCCATCCAGTGACCTTCACCTGGATCGGCCTGATAGCGACTGCACATGCTCAAAGCATATGACACATCAGGTCGCGTACATATCATGGCATACATGATCGATCCGACTGCCGAGGCGAACGGTATCCGACTCATGTTATCTCTCTCTTCTTTAGTTTTAGGACACATGTCCTTAGACAGAAGGATACCACGTGACATTGGCATCAATCCCTTCTTGGATTGATCCATGTTGAATCGCTTCAACACTTTGTCAATATATGTACTCTGGGAGAGTCCAAGCAGCTTTCTAGATCTATCCCGGTAGATCTTTATTCCCAGAATAAAGGCTGCTTCTCCCAGATCTTTCATGGAGAATTTTAATGAAAGCCAAGCTTTCACCGACGTTAGCATGGGAATGTCATTGCCTATAAGCAATACGTCGTCGACATAAAGGACAATAAAAGTCAGTGCTCTCCCACTAACCTTCTTGTATACACAAGGGTCATCATCGTTTTGTATGAAATCATATTCTTTTATGATCTCATCAAAACGCTGATTCCATGACCGTGATGCTTGCTTCAATCCATAAATGGATCGATTTAACTTACAAACCTTGTTTGCAAGTCTAGGTACGATAAAACCGTCAGGTTGTTGCATATAAACATCCTCCAAAAGGTTTCCGTTAAGGAAAGCGGTTTTAACGTCCATCTGCCATATCTCGTAATCGAAATATGCAGCTATTGCAAGCATTATCCGAATGGATTTAATCATGGCAACGGGTGAGAAAGTTTCGTCATAATCAATACCATATTGTTGACGATACCCCTTTGCTACAAGCCTAGCTTTGTACGTTTGTACGTTGCCATCCATGTCGGTCTTCTTCTTGAAGATCCATCTGCATCCAATAGGCTTTACGCCTTCTGGTGCATCAACCAGTGTCCAAACTTGGTTGGCATACATGGAATCCATCTCGGACTTCATGGCATCTTGCCATAAAGCGGAATCAATATTCTGTATTGCTTCCTCATACGTAGTCGGTTCATTATCCTCAATAAGATTAATATCTACATGAGGCGAGATCAGGAACCCATACCTCTCAGGTACCTTCCTGACTCTCTCCGACCTACGCGGTCCTTGTGTATCTGAAGATTGTGGTACAGACTCATCCTGGATGGTCTGTTTATGTTCCGTCATTGATTCATTGCCAGGAACAGTATCACTACGATTTTCATCGAGCTCCACTTTCCTCCCACTTACCACTGCATCTAGGAATTCCTTCTCAAGGAAAAATGCATGTAGAGCAACAAACACTTTGTTCTCTTGTGGGTGATAGAAGTAATATCCTTTGGTTTCCTTAGGATATCCCACGAAAAGGCATTTATCTGATTTGGGTTCTAGTTTGTACCTTCCAAACGTTCTAACATATGCCCAGCATCCCCAAATCTTCAGGAAAGAGAAACCTGGTTTCCTTCCTGTCCATTTCTCATATGGAGTCTGTTCAACAGACTTTGACGGAACCTTATTCAAAATAAGTACCGCACTGGTTAATGCGTATCCCCAGAAGGATATTGGTAGCTCAGTCTGACTCATCATCGACCTTACCATGTCTAACAAGGTACGGTTTCTCCGTTCAGACACACCGTTTAATTGCGGTGTTCCAGGAGGAGTCCACTGTGAAAGAATACCATTTTCTTTCAAGTAATCTTGAAACTCATAACTTAAGTATTCGCCACCACGGTCCGACCGCAATGTCTTAATACTCTTGCCTGTTTGTTTTTCTACTTCGTGTCGAAACTCTTTGAATTTCTCAAAAGTTTCCGACTTGTGTCTCATTAGATACACATAACCATAACGAGATGCATCATCCGTAAAGGTTACGAAGTAATGATATCCACCTCTAGCCTGGCTAGACATGGGCCCACATACGTCACTATGAACGAGGGCTAACAGTTCTGTGGCACGTTCACCTTTACCACTAAAAGGTGTTTTAGGCATTTTGCCTAAAAGACAAGATTCGCAGACATCATATGAATTAAGATCAAATCCGTCCAAGTACCCACTCTTCGAAAGTGTGGATATGCGAGTCTTGTTTATGTGTCCTAGACGACAATGCCACATGTAAGCTTCATCTTTTAGATTACTCTTTTTGAGCCTTTTGTTTGTTATTTTATTTTTAGGAGATTCATTTATATTCAAAATATAAAGGCCATTATTTGCTACAGCAGTGCAAATTTCTGCATCATTTTTATATAAATAACACCCAGTGTTTCTAAATACAAAAGTGTACCCATGCTGGGTTAACAAAGATACAGATATGATATTCCTAGTCAAACTAGGTATATAATAACAGTTCAAAAGTTTAAGCATATGCCCCGAGGGCAATTCCAAAACAAAAGTCCCTACAGCCAAAACAGCAACTGGAGTTCCGTTTCCGACTCGTAGATCAATCTCCCCTGAAGCCAGCATCCTGCTATCCTGCAGATCCTGCAAATCAGTACAAATATGAGCAGCACAACCAGAATCAAAAATCAATTTTTAAAACTAGAAGTAGTCATATTTATCTCAATAACAAACATACCAGAGGCTAGTGCCTTGCCTGCCTTGATATCCTCCTTTTGTCCTTGCCCATTCGGCAGTCACGTTTCCAGTGACCCTTCTTGCCGCAGTTGAGGCAGACATCTTGAGATTTGTCCCTTGGCTTCCCAGAAGCTTTTGTCAACTTGCCTTTACCCTTTTTCTTATGTTTCTTCTTCCTCACCCCTCCAGTAGCTTTGGGCCCAGCCTTTGGCCTCTGAGAGGTCGATGTAAAGTGCGCCTCGCGCTTGCCCCCTTTTTGGAGTTCTTTTTCAGACTCCTTCAAAATGGATAACAGCTCTCCAAGAGTGTCATCCGTATCCATCAACTTATAGTTGATTATGATTTGTCTCCAAGTATCAGGAAGTGACTGTAAGATCAAATCTATGGTCAGCTCAGCCTCCAAGACTATTCCCATATTGGCCAACAACATCAATATCGGCGATCATTTGAGCCCCGTGGGCCTCAACTGATGCGCCTTCAGTCATTCGGGCGCGGAAGAGTTTCTTCACCAACTCGTACCTTTCCATCCGCTTGTTGGAGCGGTGGAGATCTCGAAGTCTAGCCATCATACTATAAGGATCCAAGTCCCTATTCTGGCGACGAAAGTGCTGAGTCATCGAAGCTAACATAATAGCCTGAGCTGTGTCACAATCATTGCTGTGAGTTTTCCATAACTCCAGCTCAAGTGGGTCAGTGGGCTTAGGCGGGAGAGGGTGTTTGTATAGTGTACAGCATCCTCTCAGCCCCAAGGACTATCCTCAGGTTCATTTCCCAATCAGCGAAGTTTGTCCCCTTAAAGACATTGTCACCCATGATGATGTCTCGGACATTTACCTTGCTAGCCATCTCAACTACGATAGTCCAACTATCTAGTTAACGATAAAATGGGTACAGTCAAACTGTCAAATAAAAATAACAATGTATTAGTCCAACTAATTTTAATAAATAGACGAAATAAATTTTGAAAGACGCGTAAGGCTAAGTATCTGAATGAAATTGCAAATTCAATACTAGCCTCCCACTATTTTTATCAAGTCTCTAACCCTCTGTTGAGAACTCGGGAAATCCTATTTCCTAGTGGGCTAGGATCCCGTTAAATAACACACAACCTTGACTTTGGCCAACAAGCTGTATGCTATTTAACTAGGTAGATCTCAAAGATCAATTGGATCTCATCCAATTCCTAGATCCGGTTAGGTGGACATCCAAGTCCAAAACATATGTATATTTACTTATGCCAATGTATCTAATACATTTTCCTAACCATATCCTCCGAACCATCTAGGCCTTGGCTTTGGCACAACAAACCTAATGATTCCGGTTAAGCGAGACCCATTGACAAGGAAAGTTTCGTAATCAATGTCGTTGGACAAGAAGTGATCTTGACTTTGGCCAACAAATCACAACTTGGACAAGACACCGATGTGGAACAAAACTTCATGATTCAAGTACATCCTCAATTGACAAAGGTCTTGACTTTGGCCAACAAACCAATGCCAATTTGGATCTTGAACAAGAATCATTCAATGGAAGGATAATTGCTTAATATAAATTGAGGGATTTATGCGTAATTGGCAACCAATTTATTATCTTTGTTAGGTCTCATCATCATACACCCTTAAGCATGCTTCTAAAACATCATAAAGTGCATAAAATAAATTAATAGTGATATACGGATGGATATATAAAACAATTTGTTCCTAGAACAAATCACTCCCTTTCCACTCCCCGCTAGCAATATTCTACTTCTACCCAATTACATAATACAATAAGAGAAACCTCATTTACATTGAGGGGAATTAGGTGAGAAGAGAATACAAAGAGATAAAAGAGATAAGGCTGGACACGCAGGTCCAATTATAAATTCTAAATTTACAATAATTTCTAAAATTACCCTTTCCCTTCTAATATCCATCCGCTATACACCATTCATTCATCACATACATGTATATTCATTCAAGACATGCTATACAACCAATCAAATCCAATTAATTAGTCTTTGTTTAAGTGATCATCCAATGTTCAATCAACGGTTTGATTTTGCGCGAGTCCAACTCGTTTGAGAATAAGTACATAAGGTACGAATTCATGAATTATATCGAACTACCCGTTAAATCCAATTTAAGTCGCATTCAATATTAATTCATTTTATTTAATTCCAAATTAAATGTTTACACTTTTATTGTGCTTTTAAAGATTAGATTCTAAATCTTATCAAATTGGGTCTCCAAGCCCAACTAACATCCAATGTGTGTTTAATTAAAGTCCGATGGGCTTTCAATTGATTTATAAAGGCTTGGGCTTTGGTCAATGTGGGTCAAACCCAATTACCAAGCCCAAATAAGGAATCACCCTTAAGTGCCATAAAATCAATTTCAAGCCCATAAGGCCCAATTAAACATAAAAGCCCATTAATCAAATTTTAATATTCCAAATTTTAAAATTCAATTGATTAAAGTGTAATTGCATGATTAATTCATTAAACCAAATATTTCAAAAACACCAATTTAATTTAATCATCAATTGTTCAAAACACTTGTCTAACATTTATTTGAACAAAAATCAAGTCCTTTAACATGTCATGTTGTATTCGGCCAAGAGAGATTTTTGCGGTTCGATTTGTTTTTCAATCCAATTGAATCACTAATCTATCATCCGTATTGATTTTAAGTCATCTAATGAACTTGAAAGCAAAAATTCAATAAAGTGAAAAGACCTCCATTTTCGGTCAAGCATCAACTTTAGGGAAAAAATCATCCAATGCATTTTTCTCAAAATTGATCATGTATTACATCAAATATCATACATTTAATCATGCTTAAGTCATCTTATAAACTTGTGCATGAAAATTTCAAATCTAAAATGACCTACACATTCGGCCAAGGCATCAATTTTGGGGAAAAAATATCCAATGCAATTTTTCTCAAAATTGATCATGTAATACATCATATTACAAACATTTAAGCACACTCAAATCATCCAATGAACTTGTGCATGCAAAAATTCAACTTAATGGAAGTACCTCACATTCGGCCAAATGAACATTTTGGGGAAAAATCATCCAATGCATTTTTCTCAAAATTGATCATGTATTATATCATATATCATACATGTAATCATGCTTAAGTCATCAAATAAGCTTGTGCATGAAAAATTTCAAATCTATGGAAGCACCTCCACATTCGGCCAAGACAACATTTTGGGGAAAAATCATCCAATGCATTTTTCTTAAAATTGATCATGTAATATATCAAATAAAACATAAGCATACTATAGCATCCAATTTCACAAGAACATGCTTCAATCAATTTTCCCCAAATTAACCCTAATGTATTTCATGCTTAAACATGGCTCAATGATACCATTGTTGGTTTCTATAATTAGTCCCAAGAAAGATTAAGCCATAGAAATACAAAAAACATACATGCAAAGCTTGAAGGATGGCGGAAACATACTTACAAAGCTTTGTGACGAAAATGGTGAAGAGGATCCTTGAGCCTCCAAGGTGGGTGATATGCGGCCAAGAACAAGAATGATAGAAGTTGCAAATCTTTGGGCTGTTTTCGCGCCAAGAACAAAAGTGTGAGAAGCCTCAAATCTTCTAGTACTCCAAGCTCCAAATGCGTTTCCCTATCACCTCCTTTGATCCCTTGTTGTGCTAGCAAAAATGGAGAAAACAATTTTCTGCCATGGATGAAGCTCACGGCTTGCGTGAAGAAGAAGGGAGAAGAGAGTGTTATTGCCTTTTTTATTTTTGTTCTCTCAATTTGTTTCAAAAACCGTGAGAGTGAGCAAATGAAGCAATGATGTATCAAATACAAAAATGAATTTTAATTAAAAACCCTTCAAAAACCGTGAAAGGTTTTCCCTCCAAAAGAAAATCCATCATTTGCCATCATTACATTACTTTGAGAATAGAGACAATGTATCATCCCTAAAGGTGACTAGATACATCCATCATCTATTCGTATCAAGTAATGAGATATCGCGATGCGATTTGCGGATACCACTCGATTCAAAATACGAATGTGTCCGCAAACACTTTCGGGCTCGGTTTCGCTAATTCCGAATTAACGAATTTCCGTCGCGACGTGAATTAAATAATTACGCCTTGCGGAATTACTATTCAGTTCGCTAATGAATTAATTCTAAATTAATTCGTTTGCCCGAATTAAAATCCGATTTTAATTCCGCGTCGAAATCTAATTTCGTTTAATAATATATCAAATATTATTTTATCGATTAATTCCAAATTAATCGATCTCTCTCTCTCTCCTAATAAGGCATTTTATCCAAGATAAAGTTTCTCCGTAATTAATCCAAGATTAATAAGTTCGAATCAAACATCATAGGTGAATCTTCAGGAAGCGACCCAAGAGATCTCCGGATATGTTGGCAGTAAATACGGTCGTTGGATAATCCAAACACGTACGTACCTCGTACTACGTTTTTACCGATTTACAAGACAAGGTTGGCTTCTAGCAAAGCGCCATGCCTACCCAATTCTCCAGAAATATTCTTACTGGAATATTAGATCTTTATCAAGCGTAGTATACCGCAGTATCGCGTATATCGATCCAGTATCGGACGATCACATGTTAGGCCTGGGGCTGGAAATGTGTCTGCCCCGTACGAAACATATATCGGATATCAAACAACTAGTCTCTTTAAATCGGACAATCCTGACCTGGTCATATTGTCCCGACGGTTGCAACCTTTTATAGAGTACTAGTTCTGTATCCTGCGTGATCATCATCTCCATATGTCTGAAGTGATACTTCCATCTTGACATCACATCCAGTACACTACGATTCTCGATAAACCCAGAAGAGGTGTACACAGAACCGGTTAAAGCCCCGAACCACCACAACCAAAGTTTACCGATTGTCGCAAGTACTAGCGATGCAAGTCTCAGGTTAAGACCATATACACCTACCCTGATGCGGCCTCCCATAGACACGCAGACATACTACCAATGGGATTCCGCGGGGTCTTTCAGAGCGAAGCTGTTTTCCGTACCATCGGTAAAACACAACCTCCTACCGCACTTGCATAAGTATCCAATACTTAAATATATGAGAACTATGCCGTTGTGCCATCACAACTCGCACAAGTGCAATACTAGTCTATTCCGCATTATCGATGTCCGATCTCGATAATACTCCGACTAGGGATATTTAATGATTAAACCTTTTATATTGATACTGTCTCATATCATCTCAATACGGAACTAATCATATGGACTTTTGCCATTAATATATCAAAGTAAATATTTTACAAAACGGACAAAAGGGCAATTTCATTATCACATAGTTAATTTTGTACAATGATACAATATCATTTACAAAACAGTGACGCTATGGGTCATAATGTCTAACATCTATGTGTTCTGATAATACTTGTCAACTGAGCTATGAAGATTCATTACACAGTCTGTTATAAAGAATTCACCAATTAAATTATTCAAAAGGAAAAAAACAAAAATTAACTTGTTCCGAAATAGGTTGAGATACGTCTCAGGAGTGGAATTTCCTTACACAGCTATCTCTAACCCAATTTACCTAATTAATCAAATTTAAAAACATAAAAATTGTGTGATTTTTGAAAATTTTTCAATTTTTTTTTTATATTTTTCGAAAAATTTTAGACTAAAAATAAAACAATAAAAATAATTTACAAATTAACTATTCCCTTCCCCCAAACTTAAATGAGACATTGTCCCCAATGTCTTAAACAGTAGAAGAAGAGTTTAGAAAACCGTATCTGGTTAGCTGAAATTCTACATCTAAGTGAAAAAATTACAGGTTAAGATCCAGATTTATCCGACGCCTCTTACCACGATCATCATCAGACCAGTTTATCTTAGAAAGAATAGGGTCAATTTGTGATTTGATCAATTAAATCCGAGGCAGTTCTGGCAGTAAAGAGAAGTTCTTTTACAGGTTTTGACACACATAGAAAATCATAAAATCCTTCAATGTTAAACAGTCCAAGTGGTTTCTGGTGTATGTTCAGGTTTGCCAAAGATAACACGATAAAAATTTCCTCTATTGTGCCCAAGCCACTTGGCAAAACACTAAAAGAATCAGCACGATTAAACATTTCTACCAGTCGTTCAGACATACCTGGCACAATTAGTTCTTCGCCGTTTGATGATCCAATAAGATTCGCCTCTGCCAAGGGTTTTGGGATGATTCCCAGAACTTGGCTGCTTCCATCCTGTACAGCCTTTGAAACAATCCCCATTAATCCAAGATTGCCTTCTTCATATACTAGGTGCATATTCCTTTCAGCTAAGACTCGACCCAATTCATGTGCTACTGCTATGTATTCTGGTTTAACACCAACACTGGTACCACAAAACACACAAATGTTTACAACTCGTCTTCTTGAAGTGGCTTCCATATTTTTGTCTTTCTTTTTTTTCAGCTCTGGATGCCTTCAAGAGGGCAATAATGAATTGAATTTATAGAACTTGAAAAGGGTGAGTAATAATAGCATAAGTATCTTCCAAAGGACGATTAGTGGAAAAATAGTAAATCATGAAAGGTCAAAAAGTAGCCTGGATCATGTCGGAGAAAATAACAAAAAAAATCACAATTATTAAGAAAAGACAATGAGATATAATATTTACAATAATGTAACGGCTTGAATGACGTCTTTGCGTCAAGGATAAGCTTCCCATCCAATTTTCTTATAAATTGGTAAGTAGGTCTTTTAGATTCAGATTCCCGAGACTTAACTGTTGTCTTTCTTTTCAAAATTGTGAATGTATTTTGCGAATGGCGATATGAACATATCCACTGGGATGTGTCTCAAGAGTCGAAGATATATCATCTAAAGACTCCTTACTCAAGCCATCCCTAATGAATTTAATTTTATGTTCGCGATTATCAGATACCGATCCTAAAAAACGACAACGAGTATTGCAATTCCAGCGTGCACATTTGTAATAAACACCCATTTGCTTAGCTCTACGTTTCTTTGCATAGGTGCTTCTTCCAAAACTAGGCAAATAAAAATTACAAGAATCAGAATACTCACCTTCTAATCAGACCCGTGCTTCAATTACCCAATGAATTTTCATTAGGAACACCATGGATCGTCAGTAGTCTCATCCGTTCCAAGCGAGCTTTCTAGACTTTCATAAGAGAGTTTTGAGGGAGAGAAGGAAATTACTTTTGAAGATTTTCGAGAACTTCTTCCATCCTAAAATGACTTAACCTGCAAAAAATAAATACACCAAATTAAATCACACCAAATCACAATATATATAAAAATTATGTGGGTTGCCTCCCAGCTAGCGCTAAGTTTAACGTCGTCAGCTTGACGTGACTACCCGAACGTTAGGCTGGATCTGAAAGTGTGACACTTTCTTTTTGTCGCTCAATTGATTCTCCCCCAGTAGTGCTTGACATGCTGGCTGTTAACTTTGAATGTGTTGCTCGACTTGGGATTGTATATCTCAACAACTCCGTAGGGTAACACCTGAGTAATCACAAATGGACCTGACCATTTTGATTTCAGCTTTCCAGGAAAAAGTTTCAACCGTGAATCATACAACAACACTTGCTGCCCTGGTTCCAATTGTTTGCGCACTTTTTTTTGGTTATGCCATTTCTTGGTCTTCTTTTTGTATTGTTTGGCATTCTCATAAGCTTGTAGGCGAAATTTCTCAAACTCATTGAGTTGGTGAAGTCTTTTCTCTTATGCAGCTTATGGATCAAGATTCAACTTCTTCATTGCCCAGTACGCCTTGTGTTCAAGCTCAACTGGTAGATCTCATGCTTTCCCAAACACCATTCGATATGGGGACATACCAATGGGTGTATTGTAAGCTGTCCGGTAGGCCCATAGTGCATCATCCAGTTTCTCAGACCAGTCATTCCTTGTTGATCCAATGGTTCTCTCCAAGATTCTTTTGATCTCCCTGTTTGAAACTTCAACTTGCCCATTTGACCGTGGATGGTAAGCTGTGGCAACTTTATAAGTAACTCTGTATTTGGATAGGAGTGCATCGAAGTATCTATTGCAGAAATGTGTGCCACCATCCATGATAATCGCCCGAGGTGTTCCGAAGCGAGTGAAAATATTCTTTTTAAGGAATTTGATCACCACTTTTGAATCATTGGACGACAGTGAAATCGCTTCAACCCATTTGGAGATGTAATCTATGGCAACCAGTATGTACAGGTTTCCGAATGATGGAACAAAAGGTCCCATAAAATCAATCCCCCATACATCAAATATTTCCACTTCCAGAATGTTTTGCATTGGTCCTTCATTTCTCCTTGAAATATTCCCAGTTCTCTGGCACCTGTCACATTGAAGAGCAAATAAATAAGCATCTTTAAAAAGAGTGGGCCAAAACAAACCTGATTGTAGGACTTTAGCTACAATTTTATTCCCGCTGAAGTGTCCGCCATATGGTGATGAATGGCAATGCTTCAAGACACCGTTGACCTCCTCATGTGGAACACATCATCTCAGTAATTGATCAGCACAATGTTTGAGCAAGTACGACTCATCCCAGACATAGTGTTTGACTCATTTGAAGAATTTCTTCCTTTGCTGAGTTGTCCATTCCAACGGCCATTTTCTAGAAACTATGTAGTTGACATAATCAGCATACCAAAGGACTTCCTGTTGTTTCATGGAAAACAGCTGTTCATCTGGAAAAGTTTCTTTGATTGTTAGTTCTTTACCAGCTGTATCTCCATTCTCAAGCCTCGATAAATGATCTGCCACTTGGTTTTCTGTCCATTTCTTGTCACTGATCTCCATGTCAAATTCTTGCAGAAGAAGTATCCAACGGATCAATCTGGGCTTGGCATCTTTCTTCGCGATCAGGTATTTGATTGCTGAATGATATGTGTAGACCACCACCTTGGGACCCAGTAGATAAGATCAGAATTTGTCAAAAGCGAACACAACTACAAGCAACTCATTTTCAGTGGTTGTGTAGTTGAGTTGAGCTTCATTCAGAGCTCTGCTGGAATAGTAAATGGCATGGAAGATCTTTGCTTTGCGTTGTCCCAAAACTGCTCCTACAGTAAAATCACTAGCATCGCACATCACCTCAAATGGAAGGGTCCAGTCCGGTGCTACTATAATGGGGGCAGATACCAGCTTCTGTTTTAGGATCTCAAAGGCTTCCTGGCATTCTTTGGTGAAGTTGAAATGCACATATTTCTCCACAAGATTGTAAAGAGGTTTTGTAATTTTTGAGAAGTCTTTGATAAATCTCTTGTAAAAGCCAGCATGTCCGAGAAAATTCCGAATCCCTTTGACAAATGTGGGTGGAGGCAGTTTTTCAATTGTCTCGATCTTTACTTTGTCTACCTCGATTCCCTTTTGTGAGATCCGGTGTCCAAGAATAATGCCTTCCTGCACCATAAAATGACATTTCTCCCAATTGAGTACCAAGTTTGTATCTTCGCACCTTTGTAACACATGTTCCAGATTTTGCAAGCAGTGGTCAAAAGAATCTCCAAACACAGAGAAGTCATCCATAAAAACCTCCATACATTGTTCTAGCATGTCTGAGAAGATGGCTATCATGTAACGTTGGAATGTGGCAGGAGCATTACATAGTCCAAATGGCATTCTGCGGAAAGAAAAAGTACCATACGGACATGTAAATGTAGTTTTCTCATGATCTTCTGGGTGATGGGAATCTGATTGTACCCCAAGTATCAGTCCATAAAGTAATAGAGCTCATGTCCCGCCAGTCTGTCTAGCATCCGATCAATAAATGGCAGCGAAAAATGATATTTCCTTGTTGCTTTGTTCAGCTTCCAGTATTCCATGCATACTCTCCATCCAGTCACCGTTCTTGTTGGAATCAGCTCATTCTTTTCATTTGTGACTACATTAATTCCTCTTTTCTTTGTAACACACTGCATATGACTCACCCAACTACTGTCTGAGATGGGGTAGATGATGTCAGCATCCAACCATTTGATGATTTCTTTCTTCACGACCTCCTTCATGATTGGATTTAATCTCCGTTGATGCTCCACCGTGGGTTTGTACTCGTCAATCATCAGAATCTTGTGCATGAAAAATGATGGACTAATGCCTCGAATGTCTGCTATAGTCCATCCAATGCCTTTCTTGTGTTCTCGTAACACTCTCAACAACTTTTCTTCCTGCTCCAATATTAGCGAATAAGAAATAATAACAGGTGATTCAGAAGAGTTTCCAAGAAATGCATACCTGAGATGACTCGGTAATAGCTTCAGCTCCAGCTGGGGTGGTTCCTCAATTGAGGGCTTGATTCGATCTTTCTTCGGAAGTTCCAGACTTTCCACTGGTGGTGTCAATTTAAATCAGAATTGATTGTCAATATAGTTGATACATTCTAGAATTTCAGCATCTAGTTCACTGTCAGTCACGTTGGTGATGCAAGCTTCAAGTTCGTCCGTGGGAACTGTATCAGTATCCTGAATGATACTATCAACAACATCTATTCTGAAACATTCTTCCTCCTTTTCATCACTCTGGAATTTCATGGCTTTGCAAACATTAAAGGTAACTTCTTGGTCCTGCACTTTCATGGTCAGTTCTCCTTTTTGTACATCAATTACAATTTGACCTGTAGCCAAAAATGGTCTTTAAGTATGATGGGAACATCTTTGTCTTCTTCCATGTCAAGGATAATAAAATCTGCTGGGAGAATGAGTTTGTTGACTTTGACCAGCACATCTTCAACGACACCTCTCAGAAATGCGAGCGTTAGATCAGCAAGTTGCAGAGAGACTGAGGTAGGCATTGCTTCTCCGATTTCTAATTTCCTGTAAATAGAAAAAGGCATTAAATTAACACTTACACCTAAATCACATAAAGCCTTACCAATATAATGTTCTCTAATGGTGTAAGGAACTGTGAAACTGTCAGGATCTTTCAACTTCAGGGGAAGTTTCCTCTGAATGATGGCGCTGCATTCCTCCGTCAATGCTACTGTATCGTAATCTCCCAATCTCTATTTTCGTGAAAGAATGACTTTCAGGAATTTGATATAGCTGGGTATTTCTTCCAAGGCTTATGCAAATGGAATGTTGATATGCAGCTTTTTGAACACCTCCAAGAATCGAGCAAATTGTTTATCCAATTTATTTTTCTGGAGTCGTTGAGGAAAATATGGAGGTAAAATGATTCTTTCTTGATCTTTTTCCTTTGCTTCTTTTTCCTCCATCTGTGGAACTGCATCTTTTGGAACTTCTTCAATGGTTGCTTTGATTCCAACATCTTTATTGATTTCAATGCCACTTTTCAAGGTAATGGCTTGACATTGTTCCTTCCATCGGTTTCTTGGATTTGGTTATGTGTTACTGGGAAGATTTCCTGGTGGTCTGTAACTCTGAGCATTGGCCAATTGTCCAATTTGATTCTCCAGTGCTTTGATAGAAATAGATTGGCTTTGATTCAATGCTACTTGATTTTGAACCATAGCTGCTAAAACATCGTATTTTGCTTATTGCTTCTTCAACTAGGCCAACACTTCTGTTATTCCTGGTTCATTTTCATGTTCCTGGCTTTTATTTGGTTGTTGGAATCCAGATGGTGGGTAGTTCTTTTTCCCTGAATTGTTGCTCCATGCGAAATTGGGGTGATTCCTCCACCCTGGGTTATAGGTGTTGGAATATGGATTATTCCCTTGTTTGTTGAAATTGTTGACATAATTCACTGTCTTTTCTTGTTGGTTGTAAGATTCTGACTCAGGTACTCCTCCCAATGGTGAACTTGTGGATCCACCATTAACTTTTATGTTAAGGGTTTCCAAATTTTTACAAATCACATCCAGCTTGGAATTCAGTGCTGAGTTGGCTCCAACTTCATAAATTCCTGCAATTCTTTCGATCATGCTCCTTTCTGTTGGCCATAAAGAATTGTTGTTGGCCATTTCTTCAATTAAGTCCCAGGTCTGATCTTCTCCGTTTGTCATCAAAGCTCCTCCAGTAGCAACATCAATTGTGGTTCTCATTATTCCAGAAAGTCCATTGTAGAAGGTTTGGACTTGTAGCCACTTTGCGATCTCATGATGAGGATATTTCCGGAGTAAATCTTTGAATCTTTCCCAAGCTTCGCAAAAGGATTCTGAATCTTGTTGCACGAAGGATGTGATGTCATTCCTGAACTTTACAGTTCTGGCTGGTGGAAAGTACTTTGCAAGGAATTTGGTGGCTAGAGTGTTCCAAGTTGTGATGGAACCTGCTGGTAACGAATGTAGCCAAACTTTAGCTATGTCTTTCAGGGAATATGGAAAAACTCACAGTCTCATTGCTTCTCCAGCTGTTCGGTTGTAATTGAAAGTACCATAAACTTCCAGGAAGTTGCTATTGTGGGCATTAGGATCTTCAGTTGCATTTCCCCTAAACTGTACTGACTGCTGAATCATCTGGATGCATGTTTTGATGTCACCCGCATTTGCTGGTAAGGGAGGAAGTACAATACAAGAAATGAATCTGTCAACCACTGGAATGGTTCTGTCTCGAATGGGAATTGGTGGTGCAACATTCAAAGGTTCAAGTTCCATGTTAATGGTTGCTTCTTGGCTTTCTCGCCTTTCCCTTCTCAACTGTCTGATGGTTTCTTCAATCTCTGGGTCAAGCGGTTGGAGTTCAAAGCTTATGGTTCGTCTCATGTAGTGTTTGAGAACCTGAAACATAATAAAACAAAAACAATAAGTAAAACAAAAATTAGATACAAGTAAAGGTATCTAACCTCAAAATTAATAGTGAAAGATAAATAAGTCCCCGGCAACGGCGCCAAAAACTTGACCGACGTAATCACACGCGTATAACGCAAGTGCACGTATCGTTCAATTAGTATAAAAAGTATCGATCCCACGAGGACTTAAAACATTTTGTTATTAATTTATGAAGTTAAATGTTTACAAGTATCTAATGGATTGATTGTTTGATTGAGTGGTGACTTTAAAATTAAAACAAGTAAATAAAATTGCTTGAAAGTAGATTGAAGAAAATTCAAATTTATAAAACTATCCAGGGTTGTGAATCCTTCCAATAGCTTTTTAAAAGATGAAGTGGTTATTTTACATTTGTGTAATATATTGGTTTATTAACCTGGAACACGAAATTATGTAAAAGCCTCTTCCGATGGTCAAATACAAATACCCAGTATAACCCAATTAATCATATTCCTATTGTAGGCACTGAATTTTTGCATGTAAGTCCCGATGATGAGTCTCGTACGGAGGCACTACTTTTTAGGTTGCGGAAGTCACGGGAAACGAATGTCGGAAGGGGAAATTTAGAATAAGTATGTCATCAGATTCAATTCACATGTTCACTGTTTTCGCGTTCGTGCTGCGTTCGTGAGCACATTCGAACGTCAAGCAGATTGCGGGAGTTCGTGTAGCGTTCGAATAGGTGTTCGAACGGTGTCGGTACTTCTGGTTTTGCTGCTAGCCTCACGCCCAAGCCCATTTAGCCCACCAAAACCCATCCAATAATAAATAAAATATTTAAAATACATGTCACAAATTAAAACAAATCAAATAAAATCTAAAAAATCCATTCCTAATTTGAACAAATCACCTCCCTAATTTAATTAGATGCTTTCCTTGTGAGATACTAATTAGAAATATTCCCCCATAATTGCATGATTCCCGTTCCTATTCACAAAAGAGAAACCCTAGCCTTTGCCTATAAAAAGAAGCCTTCACCAACACATCAAATCCCTAGCTCATTCTCACAAAAACACAAAAAGAAGTAAACCTAGCTCTACACGCCAAAGACAAGAATAGCAAGCAAAATAATTCTCTTCTCCTCCTCTCTCTAGCAACCGAAAACATCACCCTTAAACATTCTTTCATTGCACGCATACAGCCCTCTAAAAACAGCCCTGTAGTGACCGAATAAACTGCCTTAAAACACACCACCGTAAACGCCAAAAATAGTCCCTGAAACTGTACTGCAGTGATCGAAAAATCACCCCACAAATAGCAGCCCGAACACCGAAAACAGTAGCAAAAAATAGTCCCTTAATATAGCAAAACAGTGACAAAAAAAATACACTTTAAAACCCTTAAATTACCGCAAGAAAATACAGAAAAACAGCAGCAAAACAGAGTAAAAACAGCATCCCAAACAGCGAAAGGAAACATTGAACCAGTGAACCGGAGGAATTGAGGAGCATCAACCCTTCCGAAAACCGCATATCGCACTTCCGAGAGACGATTTAAGAGGTTAGACTTGAGGGCATATTCTTTACTCATTATCCTTTATTTTCATTTATTTTAGTACTTTATTTCGGATGAGTATTGTGGATTGGTGCATGATGTGATTTCCGGATGAACGAAATATGTGTTCTATCTTGTGGTATATCGGATGGAAACCCGGACGTAAATTCCGTAGCCGAATTTGAATGGACGGTATTGTGGTTTGCACTCGGGATACAATGCCACGTACCACTTGAGAGATTCACACATTTCGTTTCATCCAACCTTGTATTTGAGCATGATCGGGTTGCTAGTATGTTATTTATTTTTTAACCACGATTTAGTCGTTAGTTGCTATTACTTTCTGCATGTTACTTATTTATGCATGATGATATAGTGCGCATGGGCTAACTAGGGTGGATTAAATGTCCTCTATTCAAGGGAAATGGCTAAAGGCTACATTTTCCATGATGTTTTGCCACGCCGGACAGAGTATGTTTGATTGAATGTGAGATATGTTTAATCGAGCATATGAGGTCTTATATTATTGTTGTCTTTATTTTATATGCATTGTAATATAATGCGCATGGGCTAACTAGGGTATATTAAAGGTCCTCTATTCGAGGGAAATGCCTGAAGGCTACCTTTACCATGATGTTTTGCCGCGCCTTTTATTATGTCATTTACCTTTTGCATATCATTGCTTTATTTACGCATGCATTGCATTCTTGTGCGCATGGGCTAACTAGGGTGGATTAAAGGTCCTCTATTTGAGGGAAATGCTTAAAGGCTACCTTTTCCACGATGTTCTGCTGCGCCGGATGAGGTGTACCCGATTGAATGTGAAATGTGTTCCATCGGGCACATGAGGTCCTACATTATGTATTTGTTTATCCATATAACTGTTTGTGTCATTTCAGATGCCATTTTTTCAATCTCGTTCGAACGCGTTTCCAAACGCTACACGAACTTAGGCATTCTGTCTCATCTCGTTCGAATGCATTTACAAACGCTACACGAACGTTTGCATTTTGTCTTATTTCCGTTCGAATGTGCCTCAGAACATTACTCGAACGCTTGCATTCTGTTTTCCGTTCGAACATGTTTACGAACGCTACTCGAACGCGCATGTATTTTATTGTATCATACATCAGGTCATATCCCATTCAAATGCGTTACCAAACGCTATACGAACGCGGACATTCTATTTATCATTTGAACGCGTTATCAAACGCTACTCGAACGCTTGCATTCTGTTTACCGTTCGAACGCATTTACGAACGCTTCACGAACGCGCAAACACTGGATGGATTCCTCCTTCATGTTTCATGCATGTTTGGTTCCTTAGTCATTCCCTTCCCCTTCATATGCTTAGTTAGCTCTCTTCAATATTTATGCCTTTACCGTTATTGTTTGTTTATATTTTCCCCATTTATTCGATATACTCATGAGATTGTGTGCTCGCTTTTATCATCAATGCCTTTATAGTTGTTATTAGTTACATTATTGCACTTTATTGCTTAATACGTTCATGAATTATGTATTTTGCCTTCACTTCTTTTATTTACGATTATGGGTGTGCAAACTTGCATGTTGCTTAAATTATCTGGAAACATATGTTGCATGAGATTTGGTTGTATTATTGCATAAATCCTTTCATTACAAGTGACATAAGTAAGGGACCATTTCAAACCCAATGGTTTGAGGTATTCCCTTGCGATGGGTGAGTGCGGCCTTAAATCATTTTCCCGGTTAACACCGGGTGGCGACTCCATTTTTAGTTCTCCGGTTTAGTCCCCCGCGGGCTATTCTGTACTCCCAATCGGGCCGCGAGCCTGGGACAGCGTCGCCGATTTCTGTGTCTTACAGTCCGGCGACTCCATTGGGGATAGAGAATTGGCCCCGAAATAATGTCTTGTAATGATTGTGATTTGTGCTTTAGTTAACCGTGTCTATAGTGGGTTAAAAGGGTTTAATCAAAGGCATTGTTAAGGCTAGGTGATGGTTTGGTGTCTTCCTTCATTCACTACCTTTCTATAAAGAAAAGCTGTGAATGCACCAAAATAATCATCACTCGTAGCTTACTGTGATGGACTAATTTGGAGGACTCGTTGTTTATTCCTGTCACCAAGCGATAAGAGCCTAAGAAGCTTGGGTTTTTAAGAGAGTTCGCTCCACCCTCCTCTGGGGAATCTACAATAGGAAATCCATTTGACAATTAGTCACGTATCATAACTCGTTGGCACGTACCGTAAGGTATAAAAAAGGTGCGCTCACTTGGTCTCTTGAACCCTTGAGTGGAGAGACCTAGTTGTGGGCAATCCTTCACCAACGAAAGCCTTTGTCTACACTCCCGTAAACCCACACGTAGACCATAGTTGTATGACCAATATACACTATTTCCTTGTGATTGTGTTTAGGGAGCATCAACATTTGGATTCAGTTGGACTTCTTGTTAGAAATGCGAACTTGTTGGGCCATTTAAACTAGGATGAGTTCGTATCTTATGAAAATTGGGCTAAAAGTTTCTAAAATGCTGATGGGCCACTCTGTTGAAATTGTTTCTTTATGCTTGTGCTTAGGACCATCATCATTTGGATTCAGTTGGACTTCTTGTCGGAAATGCGAACTTGTTGGGCCATTTAAACTGGGATGAGTTCGTATCTTATGACAATTGGGCTAAAAGTTTCTAAAATGTTGATGGGCCATCCTGTGTTTGGGCCCCTTATCATTTGAAGTTGTTTAGCCATGTTATCACAAAGTTGTAAACCTGTTGGACCTTTTCAACTGGGACAAGTTTGCACCTTGTAATAATGTGATTGAAGCTTTAAAATGACAAGAGGCCGACTTATATATTCCATGCATTGCACGCATACATGTTGACTGAGAATTTTAAAAGACACCATAGATTCTCGTTGGGTTAGGAAAGAGGGAAGACTTATCAAAAGGTCGATTGCAAACATGAGTGAATCAGAGAATGAGGTATCCCGTATGGATCAGTTAGAGACCAATCTCACCAAGGTTACTGAACAGTTGCAAGCCTTAACTACTGCTGTGGCTAATATGGCTGTGCTCCATGCTGGGGGAAACTCTGAAAATATGAGGTGTGAGGAGCCTCCGAATAGGTTGGGGGATGACATCCCCTCTTTTGATGATGACAATGCTGAATATGCGGCATGAAGAATGACTGGGTCTCTGGCAGAATTGCAGAAGCTCCGGGATCAGGTAGAATCGGTCACCCACAAAATGAGGGGTAAACATGAAGACTTGCTAGATTATGAGGCAATGACTTTTGAAGAACAGCTGCCGGCTCAGTTCAAGAAGCCTGATATGGCCAAGTTCAACGGGAATGGGGATCCGAGGGTCCATCTCCGACAATATGTCTCGGTAATGAGTTCAGTAGGCCTATCACAACGCCAAGTTCAAAGATGTTTGGGATGTCGCTTGAGGGGGCACCTGTAGTGTGGTACCATAGCCTTGAAAGAAAGGTTAAAGAAGATTGGAGGGAATTGGAGGAGGCCTTCTTGAAACAGTATGTCATTGACTTGGAGATAGACTTGTCGCTTCGTGACTTGGAGAATACCAAGCATAAATCGGAGGAAAGTTTCAAAGATTATGTGGATCGTTGGAGAAGCAAGCTTTTGAAAATGCAGACTCAGCCCTCGGAGAAGGACCATATCAAAATGATAATCAAGGGCACCAAGCCCTCCATTTATGGCAAGTTGAGAAGGATTACCTCCATGATTGCAGATTTCCGACAGCTGAGGGAGACTGTCATGGACATCGAAGAAGAAAAAGCAGAGAATAAAAAGTTCTATGGCCAGAATAGAAGGACTTTTGGGGGATATTCTGAGACCAAGCCCGCTACTGCCGAGGTTACTGCCATCAGGAACCGACATTTCTCTAACCTGGGGAAGCCTTTATCTAAGGTGCTTGAGAAGCTGAAGGGGCAAGGACTTCTAAAACCCTTAGAGCCTAAACCACTTCCAGATCCTATACCACCCAACTTGACCTAAGCCTGTATTATCACTTCCATCAGAGGAGAGGCCACGAAACTGACAGCTGCACCCGCATTAGGCATGAAATCCAAAACCTCATTGATGCCCATAAAATACCCGATCCTAAGAAAGAAAAACCAACATACACCGGAACCCCTACTGAACTATCACTCCGTCCCACCGCCTACCCACATGATCAACTCCGGCCTGCCTGAAAGCTTTGTCCTCCAAAATCTCAACCACCCAGTTTCTTCCATGGGGATAGGGAACGACAGCAGTAGAGAACCATAGGCGGATGAAGAAGGAAATGCTGCGAGTGATGAAGTTGTTCCTCCTAGTTTATTTGATCTTGCATTTTTAATAAAGACATTGATTTTGTCTACTTGATTGATGATAATAAAGACGTTCATTACGCTTACTTGCCTGAGTCTCTTCCTTTCAACCTGCAACATGAGTATATTTGGCAAAAGCATTCAACCCTAGTACTATGATACTCAGTGATGTTTAGAACACGGGGAATCCTCGGAAGAAGCAAGCAGAAAAGACAGGATATCCATTCAGAAATTGGGTAACAGGGCGGTGAAGCTGTCAACTTAGAAGGGAATGAAATCACCGAGCCAACCAACGCGGATAGAATGAAGTAGTACTTTGCCTGAGGAAGAGAAGACCAAATAGTCACAGAGGGAACTGGCATAAGACCTAACGCAATGGAATAAGAAATTCATTCATGCATGCATGCATACACGTGACGTATTTGCATTCCTTTTTGTGTTTGTTCTGTTTTGTAATCACAGGTTTCAAAGAGGAAGAGAAAGCGGCAAAAGCAAGCCAACCAGAAGCAGCAATAGTACAGTACATCAGTTTCAGGAATGAATCAGTATAAGTTTTAGGGGCGAGTCCTACATTAGTATCAGTTTGGGGCGAGGCCCACATCAATATCAGTTTGGGGCAAGGCCCACGTCAGTATCAGTTTGGGGCAAGGCCCACGTCAGTATCAGTTTAGGGGCGAGACCCACATCAATATCAGTCCAGGGTCAAGGCCCACACATATCATCAGCAATTTTGGGATGAGTCCCAGGTTCGAGGCCCACATCAGTATCAGTTTGGGGGCGAGCCCACATCCGTATCAGTTTGGGGATGAGTCACAAGGGTGAGGCCCACATCAACATCAGTTTAGGGGCGAGGCCCACATCCGCATCAGTTTGGGGGTGAGGCCCATATGAGTATCGATTTAGGGGCGAACCCACATCAGTATCAGTTTGGGGGTGAGGCCCATATCAGTATCGGTTTGAGGGCTAGCCCACATCAGTATCAGTTTGGGGGCGAGGCCTACATCAGTATCAGTCTGTGGGCCGAGGCCCACATCAGTATCATTTTAGGGATGAGTCCCAGGGCCGAGGCCCACATCAGTATCAGTTTTGGGATGCGTCCCAAGGTCGAGGCCAACACATATCATCAATAATTTTGGGATGAGTCCCAGGGTCGAGGCCCACATCAGTATCAGCTTGGGGGCGAGGCCCACATCATCATCAGTTTAGGGGTGAGGCCCACATCCGCATCAGTTTGGGGGTGGGGCCCATATCAGTATCGGTTTGGGGGTGAGACCCACATCAGTATCAGTTTGGGGGCGAGGCCCATATCAGTATCGATTTGGGGGCGAGCCCACATCAGTATCAGTTTAGGGGCGAGCCCACATCAGTATTAGTTTAGGGGCGAGGCCCACAACCACATCAGTTTGGGGGCGAGAACCATATCAGTATCGGTTTGGGGGTGAGCCCACATCAATATCAGTTTGGGGGCGAGGCCCATATCAGTATCAGTTTGGGGATGAGTCCCAGGGTCGTGACCCACATCATCAGCAGTTTTGGGGATGTGTCGCAGGGTCAAGGCCCCATGCATCATCAATTTTGGGATGCGTCCCAGGGTCGTGACCCACATTGTCAGTGGTATTGGGATATGTCCCAGGGTCGAGGCCCCCGTTGTCCGTTACAGTTATTTGGATGCATCCAAAATGGAGCACACACAACAGATGCCAAAAATGGCACTCCAAAATGGAGCACACACAACAGATGCCGAAATTGGCGCTCCAAAATGGAGCATACACAACAGATGCCGAAAAAAGCGCTCCAAAATGGAGCACACCCGACAGATGCTGAAAATGGCACACCAAAAATGGAGCACAGTTCAAAAATAGACCACCAGATCAACTTAGTTCGAAGAAGCAGGCAAGTCAGGTGGCAGCTGGCGAGCCAGGTAAGTAAAAATGCATTGCATAACTTTGATAGGATTTTCATTGTCACACACTGCACAAGTCCCATCAAAGTGGGGGCGACTGTAGGCACTACATTTTTGCATGTAAGTCCCGATAATGAGTCTCGTACGGAGGCACTACTCTTTAGGTTGTGGAAGTCACGGGAAACGAGTGTCGGAAGGGGAAATTCAAAATAAGTATGTCATCAGATTCAATTCACATGTTCACTGCTTTCGCGTTCGTGCAGCATTCGTGAGCATGTTCGAATGTCAAGCAGATTGCGGGTGTTCGTGTAGCGTTCGAATAGGCGTTCGAACGATGTTGGTACTTCTGGTTTTGCTGCTAGCCTCACGCCCAAGCCCAATTAGCCCAACAAAACCCATCCAATAATAATTAAAATATTTAAAATACATGTCACAAATTAAAACAAATCAAATAAAATCTAAAAACATGTCACATATATCCATATATGTGTTTGTGTCATTTCAGATGCCATTTTGGCAATCTCGTTCGAACCCGTTTCCAAACGCTACACGAATGTATGCATTCTATCTCATCTCTTTCGAACGCGTTTACGAACGCTACACAAACGTATGCATTCTGTCTTATTTTCGTTCGAACGTGCCTCAGAACGTTACTCGAACGCTTGCTTTCTGTTTACCGTTTGAACGCGTTTACGAACGCTACTCGAACACGCATGAATTTTATTGTATCATGCACTAGGTCATATCCCGTTCGAACGCATTATCAAACGCTATACGAACACGGACATTCTGTTTATCGTTCGAACACGTTATCAAACGCTACTCGAACTCTTACATTCTGTTTATCGTTTGAACGCGTTTACGAACGCTACATGAACGCGCACACATTGGACATTTTCCTCCATCATGTTTCATGCATGTTTGGTTCCTTAGTCATTCACTTCCCCTTCATATACTTAGTTAGCTCTCTTCAATATTTATGCCTTTACCGTTATTGTTTGTTTATATTTTCCGCATTTATTCGATATGCTCATGAGATTGTGTGCTCGCTTTTATCATCAATGCCTTTATAGTTGTTATTAGTTACATTATTGCACTTTATTGCTTAATACGTTCATGAATTATATATTTTGCCTTCACTTCTTTTATTTACGATTATGGGTATGCAAACTTACATGTTGCTTAAATTATCTGGAAATATATGTTGCATGAGACTTGGTTGTACTATTGCATAAATCCTTTCATTACAAGTGGCATAAGTAAGGGACCATTCCGAACCCAACGGTTTGAGGTCTTCCCTTGCGAGGGGTGAGTGCGGCCTTAAATTATTTTCCCAGTTCACACCGGGTGGCGACTCCATTTTTAGTTATCCGGTTTAGTCCCCCGCGGGCTATTCCATACTCCCAACCGGGCCGCGAGCCTGGGACGGCGTCACCGATTTCTGTGTCCTATACCTATGTTAACCAAGTTATCTGAATTTATTGAGATTAAGTTCCAATTATGGCTATCCCCGCCCGACAGGTATATTACTATCATGTAAGGAAATCTATTAAAGGGTTATCTATCCTCAAGGAAGATCGTGGGCTATTAAGTCTAAGGTTTTAAACCTAAAATCCCTTTTCCATATTCATTTTAAGTTTACCGAATCAATCTTATTAATGGCCAGTTAACAAGATGCATTAAGACTAAGGCTCAATAAATAAACCTTTATATTACCCAAACCGTAATTTAACCCGGTGATTTTGGACTTCATCACAACCCCAAATAACTAGTTTAGTTACGACACATATTTACGGGTAGTAAAAACTTAAATAAAATAAAAGACATAAAGTAAATGCTGAAAAGTAAATTGCTGAAAAGTAAATGACGGAAAGTAAATACTGGAATTAAATACTGAAAATTAAATGCTGAAAAGTAAATGCTGAAAAGTAAATTGCTGAAAAGTAAATGCTGAAAAGTAAATTGCTGAAAAGTAAACAAAGTAAAAGTACAATAAAAGAAAATGATGAGGTAAAATGATCCACTTTTATTACTACTATTTTAGATATCTCCCTTAATATAATATATTAACTTTGCGTGATAATTACCAACTAGCCATATAGGCGGTATCCAGATTAAGTCAAATTAATAATTAATTACCAACCGACCAATCAGGCTTTATCCAGTTTAGTCAGGTTAAAACCAATTTAAATATTATAATTAAGGGAGATTAATCTAAATATTAGTAATAAAAGTTTTACCTTTTACCTCAGCAAGGGGGAGTTACTGAAAATTAAAGAAAGAAAAGTATTGTGCGTAAAAATAAATTGTAGAAAGTAAAAACTGAAAAGTAAAGAAAAGAAAGTGCGAAAGCTAAAATTAATTACTGAAAGTGAAATAAACAAGCAAGATACAATATTCTTAGTTATTCTTAAGGAATTTCAAAGAAGAAAGTTTGAATTTACAAATGAAATGGATTGGTATTTATAGGTAAAATTTTGCCTCCATCAAATCATCCATCAAATGCTCCACCAAATCCATTATTAATTACTCCACTAATTACTCCACTAAATCCATTATTAATTACTCCAGTAATTGATATCATGTTTGGTGGTGATTTGATAATTTTTATTATTTATTTATTAATTAATTTTTTTTGCTTTGAAAATGAGTTTAATAATTACACATAACACACTTACGGATGATTCATCAATTTCCATCATGAAATCTTCCGAATTCGATATTATTTTGTCTTTTAAAGTTGTAGATCTTTGAGTCTTCTTTAATCTGGAACTTGAATCAGCTCAATCCGATATAGGAGTAACAAGTTATGCCCAAATACGACATATGTGTAAAATTGGAATTTCCAAAACTGCACTTCGTTAAAACGCCCTTTCAAGTTTCCAATCTCCAAAATTAATATGTCAAGTCCAATATTTGCCCTTATTTGACCCACATTTCGTCCTAAATGATTTCATTGAGTCCCAATATTATTTTATCTGTAAAATAAACTAAAACATATCAAAACGTTCATCAAACCCGAGAAACTAAACAAAATATTAAGTAAAAGGGGCGGTAAATATTGATATATTTTCCGCTCATCTGTTGCCTTCTGCATCAATTTTACTCTTGTAAATCCACTTGCAGCCTATGGGTTTTATCCCTTCAGGTGCATCCACCAAGTCCCAGACTTGATTCTGATACATAGAGTCTATTTCGGATTTATGGCCTCAAGCCACTTGACTGAATCAATGTCACGCATTGCTTCGTCATAACTGGTGGGATCATCATTATCAATGACATGATCATGTTCCTTATCAATATGAAAACCATTTCTTTCAGGCTCATATCTTTCCTTACCACACCTTCTAAGTTCATAACCCTGTGTTTGTTCCGTCACTGCCCTTTTGAGGGGCCTGGGGTTTAGTTCTATGTTAGTTTATTCATCTCGTACCTCATCGAGGTCAAGTCTACACCCACTATATTTCTTGAGAAGGAATTCATTCTCTAGAAATTTAGCATTTCGTGAGACAAATGTTCTTTGTTCATTTGGGACGTAGGACACGTATGTTATTGAGTTCAAGGTATATCCTACAAACTTACATTTAATTGCCCTATCATCCAATTTTTTAGTTTGTGTGAGCTTAACATATGCGTCACATCCCCAAACTCTTAGATAACTAAGACTAGGACGTTTCCCAGACCATAACTCATATGGTGTTTGACTTACAGTTTTGGAAGGAACTTGGTTTAGTAGTAGTGTTGCAGTTTCTAAAGCAAGACCCCAAAATGAAAGAGGTAGATCCGTGCCTGGCATCATTGATCGTACCATATCTAATAATGTCCCATTTCTCCTTTCGGAGACTCCATTATGCTGTGGAGTTCCCGGAGGAGTCCACAGGGAAACAATGCCATTTTCTCTCAAGTAATCTTGAAATTCGTTGCTTAAGTATTCACCACCTCGGTCAGACCTTAGTGACTTAATACTTTTATTAAGCTGGTTTTCTACTTCAGCTTTAAAGTCTTTGAATTTCTCAAAGGCTTCAGATTTGTACCGCATAAGGTACACATACCCATATCGCGAGTAATCATCGATAAAGGTAATGAAGTAGGAGAATCCACCTCTAGTGGTGACTGACATTGGTCCACATACATCAGAGTGTATGAGTTCTAATGTCTCCGCTGCTCGCTGTCCTTTACCTTTGAAGGGTAATTTGGTCATTTTACCAAGTAAACAAGACTCACAAGTTCGATAAGGTTCATATTTGAAGGGTCTGAAATACCCATCCTTATGTAGCTTAGTTAATATTGTTTCATTGATATGACCTAAGCAACTGTGCCATAGAAGTGATTCATTGAGATTATTCGAGTTAACGTTGTATATATTAGAGGTTGAACATTCTTTGTTAGTTTGTAAGACATAGATACCATTATTCAAAATACCATCTCCATATTTTATTTCATGGAAATAAATAGAACATTCATTACAACTTATTAGGCATGAAAAACCTTTATTACATAAAGAAAAAATTGAAATGATGTTCTTTACTAGAGAAGGTACATAAACACAATCTTCTAAGTCTAAAACTTAACCATTCAGAAAAACTAATGAATAAGTCCCCACGCACAATGTAGCCAGTTTTGCTCCATTACCCATGCGTAAGTCAACCTCCCCATGATGGAGTCTCCTACTGTTTATCAGACCCTGCATATTGTTACACAAGTGAGTCCCACAACCAGTGTCAAACACCCAAGTAGAAGGTTCAGAGTTTTGAGAATATAGTTCAATTATATACAACATACCTGAAGCATTGGGCTTCTTGGCCTCTTGGGCTTCCCTAGCTTCCTTGGCTTTCAAGGATCTGCAGTCTTTCTTCCAATGACTCTTCTTTCCACAAAAGAAACATTTCCCCTTTCCCTTTTTCTTCTCCACCTTACCATTGGGCTTTAGGTGATCTGGAGCCTTGGCCTTGCCCTTATTTTTCTTTGGGCCTCGTGGCTTCAAGTCTGTACCCGTAAGCATGACAGAGGTTTTAAGCTCCGGTTTCAAGTCCTTCTCTGCTTGCTTTATCAGATTGTGCAATTCTGCTAAAGTAGCTTCTTTATCGGACAGATGAAACTACATAATAAAGTTAGAGAAGTCTTTTGGTAATGACTGAAGAATTAGATCTTGACCTATCTCATGATCCATGATGAACCCGAGGTTGGCCAATTTTTCAATATGGCCAATCATCTTAAGCACATGTCCACTAACAGATCTTTCCTTATACCTTGTTTGGAACAAGACACATGACACTTGGAATCTCACGGTATGAACGGAAGTTGCATACAACTCCTTCAAGTGAAAGATGATGGTTTGAGCATCCATATCTTCGTGAGCTTTCTGAAGTTCATCCGACATAGAGCCAAGCATTATGCAAACTGCTTGCTCATCAACATCGACGTGTTTCTTCCAAGCATCAAATGTATTTTGGCCAGCATCTTCTGCGGGTCCAGGGGGAAATGGTCTTTCAAGAACATATAAAATCTTTTCTTGTCATAAGACAATTTTAAGTTTTCTAAACCAGTCATTGTAGTTGTCCCCTTTGAGCTTATGCTCATCAAGGATGGAACGAAGTGATACTCTGTTTTCCATTTAAATGTTTGTGAAATATTTTAACCACTGTTAAGAGAGAATGTTAAAATTAGGAATATGTTTTCATTAATGTTTCATAATAACATGAGCTTTTAATATTATGAAGTTGCTCCCACTCAATTGTTTTAAAATTTTAAGCAAAGCACATAAACCCCAATATGATGGATTTCTTATGGGCAAGGATCCTATTATCATCATTTCATAACTCCGACTAGGGCCGATCGTTATAAAATACGATAATTAGGTAGGTTCCCAACCAATTTATAATATAAGTCACAATTCCTTTATCATTGGGTTGGGCAATCAAACATGCCATAGCTTATACTAGTCCTTGTGGACACCCAATCTTTGCCACTAAGTTATAAGACCACGCCTAAGGGTCGATGCGTCTTATGACTCAGAAAAGTCAAACCATTGTCAATACTACGGTTTAAGGACAAATTGGTATTGGTCAGTCTGGTAAAGCCTAGTCCTGCCAATACGGTTTAAGCCCTTTGGGTCTATACTTTACAATTGGAGGCAAATTTTAGACTTAAATTATTATTGAGGATTTTAGCAAGTTTAAGTGAATAACTGTCAAATGGATTCCTCCATTGAAAATTCCCCAGAGGGAGGATGAAGCGAACTCTCTTAAATACCCTTACCTCTTAGGCTCTTATTGCCTTGGTGACATGAATAAACAATAGATCCTCCAAATTAGTCTAAAACTTTAAATATGCTTTAAGGTAAGCCTTGAGTAAATGATTATCTAGATGTCTTCACAGCTTTTCCTTTTGGCTATAAAAAAGTAGTGAGTGAAAGAAGACACCAAATCATTATCTAACTCTAGTAATACCTTTGGTTAAATTAACTTTAGTTTGGAAAGTTTTATTAATGCCTTGGTCCCACCCCACTTGTATATTTTATAATGTCTTTTATTATAAACAAGTGATTTATATTTATTAGCCTTAAAGGTAATAAATCTGTAAGTTCATAACGAAATAATTACTTAGCTAAGGGATAAGCAATACACTCTCTATTTCCTTAGAAAGTCTCTAGACGCTTGCACCCTAAAATAATCATGCCAATTCTAATCATACATAGAATCATCAAGCATATGAGTTTTAATATGTTGGAATTATTTTAGGCATTAAATAACTTTGATTAATATTTAATTATGATATTGCATTTTATTTTAATCAAATAAATTTACTATTCACATTTTTTACAGATGCGTGAACTTTAAATGAAATTTCATAATTCAAATCTTAACCAAATCATGCAAAACTTGTGCCTAAAATTACGTTCAGGGTGTTAGCTTTCCAACGAGATTTTACACACCCAAAGAGTTAAAATGAGAGAGAACTAATCAAAACAAAAATGGCGCGCTAATACCACTGTAGGGAAGCGGCCATGAGTGTGCAGCGGAAAATTTAATAAATCAAATTATAATGCCGCTATCCTTTGCCCAAGACCCATTTGTTTTGATTATTCTACAAGCCTAGGCATGATACTATATATTCTAAGCATAAAAACTCATAAAACATGCAAAGCACATAAACCTAAACATGCTAACTATCATAAGAACTCTAATTAAAATAAAGAATGAAAAAGACTTACTTGATCCGAAGACTCCTCCAGTCCTCCCTCCAATCTACAAGCTTTTCTCGAACTCAGCAAGCTCTTCCACGTTCCAAAGAGCCACCCAAGTGTGTGGCCTCCAAAGGTGCACACACCAAAGCCAAAACTCAACGGCAAGACTACGCCTTGAGTGCACGGGTATTTTACCCTTGGTGCTAGACTAGGGAAATACCTCAAAACTTTTAACTTGAGGTTCCTCTAGTCAATTATAGTTAAGGATCCTCAAAATCAGTGGCTTACTCTTAAACTTTAGAGTTGCTCACTTATATAAACCTAAGATATGAAAGGTTTGGTGCAAAAATTTGTAAAGAATTCTTTGGGTTTATAAAGGTGCTCAAAAGACAAAAAAAAATTAATTAAGAATCTGATGTGGGATAAAAGCTAATTTAATCTTAGCCATTGGATCTTAATTTAGTGGTTTAATGAGATTATAAAACCCTAAAAAGAGTTTGAGCCGAATTGGAATTCAAAACAAATAACAAATAAAGTTTTTTTTACTATTCACGTTACTATTCACGTTTATTTAGTTATTCCAATTCCCAAAGTGCCCCTATCGTCATTCACCAATCCCTAAGCCACTATGGAACCTCATAAATGATCTGTTCAATAATTAAACACATTGAACCATTTATGAACAATTCCTACAGCAATCATATATGCTGTTAAATTTGTACTGTGCACTGTTAACCATTGATTTCGACTTTGTTGTGTGTGACCTTTTGGGTTCCCCTCAAGTTGGACATGAAATGAATCATGATAATTTAGTCGAGCATAAATTATCCTCTGATCAGATGGTCGTTCGATTTCAATGACCAAGGCTGACATCTAGCAACATGTCAAGGCCCCCAAATGAGAAGGAAAGATATATACCCATTCTGTATGCGATTTACATATGATATGGTCCATCGCCTCACTGTATCCCCACCTATTGACCTAGGGTACGATCAGTGTCTACCTATATGGTCAAAGGTATGATGTTGATAGTGTCATGAATCATGCTAACCCAAGAATCTCACATGATTCTTCCGCTGCGGCCACAGTCTCAAGCACTGATCACACATATCAACCCGCGAACTGGAATACTACTCTTATAAGAAAATATTATCCGCGAGTGGCGATTCTCTGTTGTATCTTTACAAACTTCATGTGTTTCAACAAATGACACAATCATACCCTTATGACTGGATCTTTTGAACCGGGGAAGGAGAATGTCAAAGTTATTTGATCCACATATAAGATTCTAAAGCCCTACAGTCTAAGGACTAGTCATATAATAGATACATGAAAGTTCTCACAGACACATGGGATAAACACTCCATATGAAAAATTTCGGCGATTAGTTCGATAGACACGAGCAACTCATGCATCCATGTGATACATCATGCTAGTCTCTCCGCTTTGTGAACGCCCAGATTATTCACAAAACTATGACTAGGAACGTTTGAGAGTAATGATTCTTATAAGGCGTGGAAGCCATCATCTTATTACTCCAAGGGCTTTATTACAGTGTTTGATGATTCATATAATTTATGTAAGACACGTATAATAAAGATTGCCATTTTATTAATTAATGAAAATATTACAAATACATGTACATATAGCCCATCCACAAGTTGGGTATAGGGCTTATCCCTAACAAAATACACTACGATTCTCAGTATACCCAGAAGAGGAGTACACAGAACCTATTAAAGCTCCGGACGACCAAAACCAAAGCATACTGATTGTCCCAAGTATTAGCGATGCAAGTCTCAGGTTAAGACCAAATACACCTACCCTGATTCGGATTCCCATAGACACATAGTCATACTACCAATGGGATTCTGAGGGGTCTATCTATAGCGAACTTGTTTCCGGCCCAACAGATTTCAGAACCTCCTATCACACTTGTATAAGTATCCAATACTTAAATATATGAGAACTATGCCATTACGATTCCATAACGTACACAAGTGCAATAATAGCGTATTTCGCATTATTGATGTCCAGTCTCGATAATACCATGACTAGGGATATTTAATGATTAAACTTTTCGTGAATTAATACTGTCTCATATCTTATTAATCTGGTACTAATCATATGGACTTTTATCATTTATATATCCAAGTAATCCAATTATAAATGATAAAAGAGCAATTTCCTTTGTCACATAGTTAATTTGTACAAAGAACACCATGTCTTTTACAAATAGTGATAATATGGGTCATAATTATCAAACACAGCTGCTAACAGAACTACTCATAATCCAATTAAGAATTTACGGATCCAAACTGCTTCTTTTGTTGCCTTAACTGCAGCAATATATTCTGATTCTGTTGTTGAATCAGCAACAGTCTCTTGCTTGGAAGATTTCCAGCTCACTGCTCCATTTTTGAAACAAAATATGTACCCTGATTGTGAGTTACAGTCGTATTTGTCGGTTTGGAAACTTACATCGGTGAACCCAGTCACCTCAAGTTCTCATTCCCCATAGACTAAGAAAGCATATTTAGTTTGACTAAGATACTTAAGGATGTTCATTACAACAATCCAGTGACCATCACCTGGATCGGCCTGATAGCGACTGCACATGCTCAAAGCATATGAGACATCAGGCCACATACATATCATGATGTACATGATCGATCCGACTGCTAAAGCATATGGGATCCGAACCATTGCATCTCTCTCATCTTGAGTTTTAGGGCACATATCCTTCGATAGAGAGACGCCATATGACATCGAAAGCCGCGCCATCTTGGACTGATCCATGTTGAATCTCTTCAACACTTTGTCAATGTACTAGCTTTGGAAGAGTCCCAACAGCTTTCTAGATCTATCACGGTAGATCCTGTTAGTGTCCTACACATGCCACAAGATCTCTAAACAATGATTTATGTGTGAATAATCTCATTGTTCGCCTCAACAAAATAGGATTGCTGAGTGTAAAAATTGAACGTTGAAGAAAATGATGAACGCCATGTTGACAAGATCTGGTTTACCCCAGAACTTGTGGGGGGAAGCCTTGCTTTCCGCAACTACGTTTTGAACAAGCTACCTCACAGAAGATTGGACAAGACACCATATGAGTTTTGGAAAGGTCACGTACCTTCCTACAAATATCTGAAAGTGTGGGGGTGTCTTGCCAAAGTAATGGTTCTTAAACCTTAGTAGTTTAGAATAAGACCCAAAACCGTTGATTGTATATTCATTGGATACGCTCGCAACAGTAGTGCATATCGATTCTTGGTACATAAGTATGAAATTCCTGATATCAATCATAATATGATAATTGAGTCAAGGAATGCGACATTTCTTTAAGAGACATTTCCTTGTAAAGAAAAACAAAGAACAGAGTCTCTCAAAAGAACTATTGATACTATCAAAGACAGTGATCATGATGACCAAGAGTCGATCAACATGAAAATATTGAGGAAATTGAACCTAGACGTAGCAAAAGAGCTAGAACGTCTAAGTCATTTGGACCCAATTTGGTGACATACTTGTTAGAAAATGAGCCTCAAAGCTATAAAGAATCAATGTCTTCGTCGGAGGCACCTTTGTGGAAAGAGGCTATCAATAGTGAGATTGATTCTATCCTACAAAACTATACTTGGGAGTTGGTTGATCTTCCTCCAGGTTGTAAGCCACTGGGCTACAAATGGATATTCAAACTGAAGATGAAACCAGATGGATCAATAGATAAGTACAAGGCAAAACTTTTCATAAAAGGTTATAGATAAAAATAATGCCTTGATTACTTTGACACATATTCACCAGTGACTCATATCACGTCAATAAGAATGCTTATAGTGTTGGACAATTATGACCCATAGCATCACTATTTGTAAATAACATTCCGTTTTTGTACAAATTATCTATGTGACAAAAATAAATTGTTATTTTATCATTATTGTAATTAGATTACTTGGATATATATTAATGATAAAAGTCCATATGGTTAAATCAGATTAATAAGATATGAGACAGTATTAATCCATGAACGGTTTAATCATTAAATATCCATAGTCGAAGTATTATCGAGATTGGACATTGATAATGCAGAATAGACTAGTGTTACACTTGTGCGCGTTATGGAAGCTTAACGGCATAGTTCTCATATATTTAGGTATTTGATACTTATGCAAGTGTAATAAGAGGTTCTGTTAGCCGTTGGACCGGGAATAGTTCGCTCTGGATAGACCCACTTGGAATCTCATTGGTAGTATGACTATATGTCTATGGGTATCCGAATCAGGGTAGGTGTATGTGATCTTTAACCTAAGACTGACGTCGCTATTACTTGCGACAATCAGTTTACTTTAGTGTTGGTCATCTGGAGCTTTAACAGGTTATGTGTGTTGGTTTCTATTAAGGTCCCAAGATCAATAATAAGCATGAAATAAGTGTGAATTCAAATCAACAAAGTTGCGAAATACTCACATCGATCGGTTGAGCGAGGCGACAAGCAACGAAACTAAATTTCTGCTCCTTGATAGTTCACGGTAGTGAGCAGTCCATGCTCCTCCATTTTCTATTTTTGAGCTCCTCGAACAAGCTCCAAGCTTCGTCAAACGATTCCCGACTCATGGGTGGACTTCCCTATCACCTTCGCATGTCTCGTAAATGTGCTAGCACTTGTGATTTTGCCACAAAATCCACTTTTGCTTCCCATTATTTTCGGTCACTGCCCAGCAAACCAGAAAACTTTGGCCCCTTGGGCGTGAGGATGAGAGAGATGAGAGGAAGAGAGAGTTGGTTAGTTTGATTCCAAATTTGTGTATCTTATACACACATTTGAATTTCAAATTCATTTCATGTGCATTTGCCTTTCAAAAGTCAAATAATAATGGCACCAACCACTTCCATCACTCAATCCATCAAGTTGTCAAGTCACATCACTCAAAGTGACTAATGATTTGACGCTTGATACGACTAGCGATTTGACGTGCCGCACTCGAATTCGAAATGCGAATGCGCTCGTAAATAATCTCGGGCTCGGGTTCGCTAATTCCAAATTAACGAATTTTTCGTTGCGTCGTAATTAAATGATTACGCCTATAAAAATCACTATTCATTTCGCTAACGAATTAATTCTAAATTAATTCATTTGCCCGAATTAAAATATAATTTTAATTCCGCGTCGAAATCCAATTTCGATTAATATATCAAATATATTAATTTCTCGATTAATTCCAAATTAACCGTTATCTCTCTTTTAATGATATTTTATCCCAGATAAAATATCTCCGCAATTAATTCCAGATTAATATTCTCTCTCTTCTAATTAATCCATATTAATTTAGAGTGTGAGTCATACATCATCGGTGAATCTTTGGGAAGCGACCTATGAGATCCCCGGATATGTTGGCAGTAAATTCGGTCGTCGGACTATCCGAACACGTAAGTACCTAGTACTACGTTTATACCGATTTACAAGACAAGGTTGGCCTCTAGCAAAGCGCCATGCCTACCCAATTCTCCGGAAATATCCTTACAGGAATAAAGGATCTATATCAGGCGTAGTATACGTAGTATTGCATATTTCTGTCCAGTATCGGAAGATCATGTGCTAGGCCTGAGGCTGGAATTATGTCTGCTCCGTACGAAACACATGTCAGATGTCTGGTGACTAGTCTCTAAAATCGGATAAACCTGACCTTGTCATTTTATCCCGATAGCTGCAGCATTTAAGAGAACCAGTCCCGTATCCTACGTGACCATCATCTCAATATGACTGGAGTGACACTTCCATCTTGACATCACACCCAACACACTACGATTCTCAATATACCCAGTATTGGCATACACAGAACCTGTTAAAGCACTGGACGACCTCAACCAAAGTAGATGATTGTCGTCGTAAGTATTAGCGGTGCAAGTCTCATGTTAAGACCAAATACACCTACCTGATTTCGGACTTCCATAGACACATAGTCATACTACCAATGGAATTCCGAGGGGGTCTATCCAGAGCGAAGCTGTTTCCCGTACCATCGGTAAAACACAACCTCCTATTACACTTGCATGAGTATCCTATAACCAAATATATGAGAACTATGTCATTGTGCTCTCACAACACGCACAAGTGTAATACTAGTCTGTTACGTATTATCGATGTCCAATCTTGATAATACTCTGACTAGGGATATTTAGTGATTTATCCTTCTTGGATTGATACTGTCTCATATCATTCTCCGTCCAGAAACAAATCATATGGACCTCTCATCATTTATACATCTAGTTGATCTAATCACAAATGATAAGAGTGCAATCTCCTTTGTCAAATAGTTCATTTGTACAACAACACCATGATCTGTACAAATAGTGACGCTATGGGTCATAATTGTCCAACAATCTCCCACATGGCCTATAGCCAGTCACTCGAGTGTCTTACACCCGAAATATGTACGGTTGGCTCAAACTGGTGAGAAACCTTTCGTCAACGGATTTTCGTGATTATCGTTTGGTGCGATTTATTCGATCATAACATCTCCACGATGTATGATCCGAACGAATCAGATGAATAGTCGAAGTATGTATCTGGATCGTTGATGAGACCATTAATTCTTTAGCCTGTGCTGACGCCTAGCTCAGCTGCTAACACAATTATATCTAATCTACTTAGATTTTTTTATCGACCCAGGAGGCTTCTATTGCCGCCTCAGCTGCAGCAATAACCCGCATTTGTTGTTTATACGGTAACAGTATCTTGCTTGGAAGATTTCCAGCTCACTGTTCCGTTATTCAAACTGTATAGTACCGTTTGCGACTTTTAGTCTTCTTTATCGGTTTAGGAAACTTGTAGTAGTGATCCCAGTCACTTCAAGTTCTCAATCTCCATAATTTAAGACAACATCCTTAGTTCTTTAAGACACTAAGTATGTTCTTAACTTTAATCCAGTGACTATCACTCGGATTGGCCTGTTTGTGAATCCATATGCTCAAAGCGTATGAGACACCAGGTCACGTACATTTTTCAATGTACGAGTTCTCGGAGAGTATTCTCGAAAGCCAAGCTTTCACTGATTGTTTTTATGGGAATATCATTTCCAAGAAATGACATATTATCATTATTGTATAGGACGGCCATTGTCAGTGCACTCCCACTAACCCTCTTATATACACAAGAATCATTTCGTTTTGAATTAAATCATAAACCATTATGATTACATCAAAATGATAATTCCAAGAACCTATGCCTGCTTCAATCCAAACATGGATCGAATAACCCGCAAACCTTGTTTGCTAGTTCTAGTACGACAAAAACAACAGGATGTTGTAAACATCCTCCAAAAGGTTTCCTTTTCAGGAAAGCGATTTTCCCGTTCAGCTGACATATTTCATAAATAAAACGTGCACCGTTTAACAAGCATTATCCAAATGGATTTACCATGGCAACAGGTAAAAGGTTTCGTCGTAATCAACACAATGTTGATAACGATACATTTCCGCTACAAGCCTAGCTTAGTACGTTGGTATGTTGCCTTCCATGTATGTCTTCCTAGAAGACTTATATAGTACCAATAGGCACAATGCCTCGCGGTACATCAACTAGTTCTAAACATGTTGATATACATGGAATCCATTTTGGACTCATCGCACTTTGCCATAATAGGGAGTCGATACCTTGTATCATTTCCTCATACGTAGTCAGTTGGTATACCTCAAAAGATTGACATCTTTTATGAGGTGAGATCAGAAACCCATACCCCAGGTTATTTTCTGACTCTCTCCGACTTACGCGGTTCTTGTGTATTCGAAGATTAGTGTTATAGTTTCATCCTTGATGAACTATTTGTGTTCCATTAAGGAATGGGTGCCTTAAATAGTATTACTCTGATTTTCATCGAGTTTTACTATCCTCCCACTTACCACTGCATATCGGTATTCCTCTTAGGAAAACCGCATGGTGAGCAACAATTTAATTGTTCTCTTGTGAGTTGTAAAAGTACTATATTTATGGTATCCCTAGGATAACCTACAATTGGCACTTATCCAATTTGGGTTTTATTTTGGTATCATCCAAACGTATGCCTATCATACCCAAATATTCAGGAATGAGAAACCTGGTTTCTTTCCTGTTCATATCTAATATGATATCTGTCAAACAGATTTTTATGGAACCTTATTCTAAATAAGTTCTTGCACTGTTAATGCTTATCCGTTGAAGGAAATAATAGCTCAGAGCGACTCATGATTAACCTTATCATGTCCAACAAAATTCGGTTAGTCTTTTCGGACACACCGTCAAATTGACGTGTTCCGGGAGGAGTCTCCATTGAAAGAATACTATACTCTTTCAAGTATATTAGAAACGTATTGCTTAAGTATTTTCCAATACGGTCTTACCGTGACAGTTTAATACTTTAGCCGATCTGTTTGTCTATTTTGTGTCGGAAACTCTCAAAGTTTCCGATTTGTGTTCTTCAAAAGAAAAACATAACCATTACGTGATGCCACATCCGTAAAGGTCACGAAATATTCATATCCACATCTTGTTGAGTTTCAATCAAGTCCCAAGGATCATAAATCATGCATAAACGAGTTGAATACATATCAAAGGAGGTGCGGAATAACTCACATTGATCGGTAGAGATGCAACAAAGATGAAGTGCGAACTTCTCTCCCTGCTCGGCAGTGAGCTGCGCATGTAAAGGGCTGCACGGTGGTGACTGGTTCGGCTTCTTCAAGGTTCGGCCATGGGAGACACCATTGAAGCTCCAAGCTTCAAGCTTTCCAAGCTCACAAACTCACTCCCTATCACCTTTGTATTCCTCCATGAGTCTGCTAGCACATAGATCTTGCTACAAGATCAAAAGCTTCTCCATTTTGTGTGAAAAACCAGGAAAAAAAAATGAAGAAGAAAACGGTCAAGGAGACCGTGAGAAGAGAGAAACCATTTTGGCTCCATTTTTCCAAAACCGCCGTGAATGTTGAAACAAGAGAGAGAAAAAGCGATGCCTTTTTGTATTACCTTTCTTTTTTTTATTTATTTACCAAGTAAGTAAATAAAAGATATACAAAACTTATTAAAAAGTCAAAAGCAAAAAGCAAAAGCTTTCAATCAACTTTTCACCCATCACTTCTACTTTTACTTTAAGTCACATCACATCACTTTAATAAAGTGACATGTTGTCAAGTCACATCACTCAAAGTGACATTGATTTGATGCATGATGTGACTAACGATTTGACGCTTGATGTGACTTGCGTGCTGCGCTCGAATTCGAAATGCGAATGCGCTCGCAATCACTATTGGGCTCGGGTTCGCTAATTCCAAATTAACGAATTTTCCGTCGCGTCGTAATAAATGATTACGCCTAGCGAAATCATTATTCACGTCGCTAACGAATTAATTCTAAATTAATTCGTTCGCCCGAATTAAAATCCAATTTCAATTCGCGTTGAAATCTAATTTCGATTAATATATCGAATATATTAATTTATTACCGATTAATTCCAAATTAATCGTTCTCTCTCTTTAATGAAATTTTATCCGAGATAAATATCTCCGTAATTAATCCCAGATTATTTTCTCTCTCATCGAATTAATCCCAGATTAATTTTCTCTCTCTCCAATTAATCCCAGATTAATTAAAGTGCGAGTCATACGTCATCGGTGAATCTTCAGGAAGCGACCCATGAGATCTCCGGATATGTTGGCAGTAAATACGGTCGTCGGACTATCCGAACACGTAAGTACCCTCGTACTACGTTTATACCGATTTACAAGACAAGGTTGGCTTCTAGCAAAGCGCCATGCCTACCCAATTCTCCAGAAATATTCTTACAGGAATATATAATCTGTATCAAGCGTAGTATACCGTAGTATTGTGTATATCGGCCCAGTATCGGATAGTCACGTGCTAGGGCTGGGCAGCGGGCTGGGGGCAGCTAGGGCTGGGGCTGGATAAGTGTCTGCCCCATCCGAAGCACATGTCGGATGTCTGGTAACTAGTCTCTATAATCAGATATTCATGACCTGGTCATAATATCATGATTGGATGCGCATCACTCAGAGCACTAGTACCGTATCCTGCGTGACATCATCTCCATTATGACTGAAGTGATACTTCCGTCTGACATCACACCCAATACACTAACGACTCTCTGATAAACCCAGAAGTGGTGTACGCAGAACCGGTTAAAGCCCTGTACCACCAAGACCAAAGTCTAACCGATTATCGTAAGTATTACGGTGCAAGTCTCAGGTTAAGACCAAATACACCTACCCTGATGTCGGACCCCATAGACACATATAGTCATAATACCAATGGGATTCCGAGGGGTCTATCCAGAGCGAAGCTGTTTCCCGTACCATCGGTGAAACACAACCTCCTATCGCACTTGCATAAGTATCCAATACTTAAATATATGAGAACTATGCCGTCGTGCCCTCACCAACGCGCACAAGTGCAATACTAGCCTATTCCGCATTATCAATGTCCTGTCTCGATAATACTCCGCTAGGGATATTTAATGATTAATCCTTCGTGGACTGATACTGTCTCATATCATCTCAATCCAGGAACTAATCATATGGACCTCTCTTCATTTATACATCTATGGTGATCTAATCACAAATGATGAGAGTGCAATTTCCTTGTCACATAGTTAATTTGTACACAACAACACCGTGATCTGTACAAATAGTGACGCTATGGGTCATATTATCCAACAATCTCCCACTTGGCACATAGCCAGTCACTCGAGTGTCTAACACCCGAACTATGTACGGTTCGCTCAATTGCTGAGAAAAGATTTTCGTCAGCGGATTTGCTTAATTATCGTCTGACGCGATTTACAATGATCATCACATCGCCACGATGTATGATCCGAACGAATCAGATGATATAGAAGTATTATCTGGATCGTCGATGAGACCTTTAATTCCTTAGCCTGTGCTGACGCCTAGCTCAGCTGCTAAAAGAACTATATCTAATTTAATTAGATTTATTTTCGATCCAAATGGCTTCTATTGCTGCCTCAGCTGCAGCAATAATCCGCATTTGTTGTTTATTCGGCAACAGTTATCTTGCTCGGAAGATTTCCAGCTCACTGTCCCAGTGTTCAAACTTTATAGTACCAACAATATTTAATTGTTTGGAAACTTGCAGCAGTGATCCCAGTCACTTCAAGTTCTCCATCTCTCCATAGTTTAAGACAACATCTTTAGTTCTCTCAGATACTAACAGATGTTCTTAATCTTCAATCCAGTGACTATCACTTGGATTGACCCGATTGTGACTCCATATGCTCGAAGCGTATGAGACACCAAATCAAGTACATTTTAAATGTACAATTTCCAGAGAGTGTTAACAACTCCAAATCTATCCCAGTAGATCTTTATTCCTTGAATAAAGGTTGTTACTCCCCAGAATTCTACGGAGAATTTCTATTGAAGCCAAGCTTTCATCAATTGCTATATGGGAATTTCACTGTCAGTGCGCTCTCCCACTAACCTCCTTATATACACAAGAATTATTTCGTTTTGAGTCAAATCATAAACCATTATGATTATTTCAAAACGACAGTTCCAAGAACCTTATGCTTGCATTAATCCAAACATGGATCGAATAACCCGCAAACCTCGTTTGTTGGTTATACAAATTGTCAGGATGTTGTAAATATTCTCCAAAAGGTTTCCTTTTCAGGAAAGCGATTTTGATCTATAACTGACACATTTCATAAATGAAATACGCAGTTATCAACAAGCATCTTCAAAATGGATTTACCATGGCAACAGGTAAAAGGTTGAACCGTTATTAACACAATGTTGATAACGATACCTTTCCGTCAAAAGCCCAGCTTTGTACGTTGGTATGTTGCCTTCCATGTATGTCTTCCTTGAAGACGTTTAATGTACCAATAGGCACAATGCCTTGTGGTACAACAACTAGTATCCAAAATAGTTGTTATACATGGAATCCATTTCGGATTCATGACACTTTGTCATAATAGGGAGTCGATACCTTGTATCACTACCTCATACGTAATCAGTTGGTGTACCTTAAAGATTAACATCTTTATGAGGTGAGATCAGAAACCCATACCCCAGGTTGTTTTCTGACTCTCTCTGATCTACGCGGTTTCTTGTGTATTTGAAGATTAATGGTATAGATTCATCATAGATGAACTATTTGTGTTCCATTAAGGACTTCGTGCCTTGAACAGTATTACTCCGATTTTCATCGAGTATCACTATCCTCCCACTGACCACTGCATATCGGTATTCCTCTCAGGAAAAACCGCATGGTGAGCAACAATCACATTGTTCTCATGTGAGATTTACAAGTACTATACTTAAGGTTTCCCTTAGGATAACCTATATAGGCACTGTTCCAATTTGGGTCTTTCAGTTTGGTATCATCCAAACGTTATGCCTGGCATACCCAAATTACTAGAAATGAGAAACCCGTTTCTTTCCTGTTCATTTCCTAATATGTAATCTGTCAACAGATTATTATGGAACCTTATTCTAAATAAGTTCTTGCACTGTTAAAACTTATCCGTTGAAGGAAATGGTAGCTCATAGCGACTCATGATTAGCCTTATCATGTCTAACATGATTCGGTTAATCCGTTCGGACACACCGTCCTTTGACGTGTTCCCGGAGGAGTCCTCATTTGAAAGAATACTATACTCTTTCAAGTATATAAGAAACTTATTGCTTAAGTATTTTCCATTACGGTCTTACCGTGACGGTATAATACTATAGCCGATCTGTTTGTCTATTTCGTGTCGAAACTCTAAAAGTTTCGATCTGTGTTCTTCAAAAGAAACACATAACCATAACGTGATGCCACATCCGTTAAGGTCACGAAATATTCATGTTCACATCTAGCCTAGCTAGATATGGGCCCACTTACTTCACCATGAATAGGGCTAACAGGTCGGTGGCCCTTATACTATTACCAAGTAAATAGTATTTAGGTACTTTACCTAATAAACTAGATTCGCAGACCTTATTTGAATAGTCAAATCAGTCCTAGTACTCCACTCTTCAAAAGTGTGGATATACGAGTCTTGTATAATTGTGTCCCAGACAACAATGCCACAAATAAGTCTCTATTGATCAAATCAATTTGAGCTATTTATTTGTCATTTTATATGTTTGAGATTTTAATTATATTCAAAATATAAATTCTGTTATTCACATCTAATGTGTTTATCTCAGTATCATCTTTATATAATGAAACACTTAGTGTTCTAGAATATAAAGGTTTATCCACAATGGATTAAGCACTGATATAGAGATAATGTCTCTAGTTAAACTAGTTACATTATAACAGTTCCTAATTTAAGTACACACCCGAAGGGTAGTTCCTAAACTTAGGTATCTACGGTCGAAACAGCGACTTTCGTCCCGTTTCCGATTCGCAGAGCAATCTCAGCTTGAAGTCAGTATCCTGCTCAAAGCAAATTCTGAACATCAATACATACATTTTATGTACCACACTAAGTATTTAAAATCTAATTTCAATACTAGCTGTGAACATAACTAAGACAAACATTTTTAAAGTAAGAGCCTTGCCCTTTCTTTAATTCCTTCGTGTCTGCCATATCCAAATGGTAGTCACTTTGGGATATGTCAATTATCCTTTTCAATATTTCAGAAACCTTAGGCCAAGCCTTGGTTTTTAGAATATCGAAACGATGTGCACCTCGTGCTACATGCCCAATTGCAAACTTTGACTTTATCTCCTCTAGAATAGTCAATTAATTCTCCAAGAATTATAAATTGCAATTTTAATACTTCTTAAATCTAAAATTAGATTTATGACAAGTATATTAAATTAAGCACTAAAGTCATCATCACATAAATCTTCCAAAGATTTTATGCTCTACTTATTTTGCTTAATTTTGGGCTTAAGGTATAATAAGTTATTTTATCAATAAAGTAACCTATTATTTATTCCCAATTTGAAATTAAATTATTTAAATATTTTAATCCCAGATTATATTTTAAATATCCAACTTTTCAATTTATCTTGATTACAATAGTCCAACTATTTAATCAACGATTAGTGGTACTATATATATTATAATGATTATAATAGTCCAACTATATAATCAAATATAATCCAAATTAATTAACCTCAATTACATTGATTACTATAATCCAATTATAAAATCAACTGTAAACTGAAATTAATTAATTCAAATATATTGATTAATATAATCCAATTATATATAATCAAGTATAATACAGTCCAACTGTTTATTAAAACAACAATTTAAATATTAGTCCAACTAACATTTAATATAACGACGAAATAATTTAAATGAGCGCGTATGGCGAGTAATTGAACGAGTATTGCAATTCAATTCTTGCCTCCCACTATTTTTCGTCGAGCCTCTAACCCTCTGTCGAGTACTCGGGAAACCGTGTTTCCTAGTGGGCTAGGATCCCGTTAAATATCACACAATCTTGACTTTGGCCAACAAATTGTATGATAATTAACTAGGTAGATCTCGAAGATCAATTGGATCTCATCCAACTCCTAGATCCAGTAGGTGGACATCCAAGTCCTAAACATATATCATATATATGCCTATATATCGAATATATACCCTAACCTTTTTCCTCTGAATCAACTAGGCCTTGGCTTTGGCACAACAAACCTAGTGATCCCAGTCAAGCGCGGACCCATTGACATGGAAGCTTCGTAATCAATGTCAATGGACAAGAAGTGGTCTTGACTTTGGCCAACAAACCACAACTTGGACACGACACCGATATGGAACAAAGCCTCGTGATTAAAACACATCTTCGACGGACAAGGGCTTGACTTTGGCCAACAACCCCTGCCAATCTCGGATCTTGAGTAAGAATCACTCAATGGAAGGAAAATAAACGCTTGATATTTAACGAGGGTTTTTTCGCGTGCAAATTGGCCACCAATTTATTATCTTTGTTAAGGTCTCATCATCCATACACCCTTAAACATGCATTCTAAACACATAATAAAGCGCATATGATAAAATAATAATGATATGCGGATGGATATTTTACACATTGATCCTAGATCAAATCTCTCACTTTCTCTCTCCAAGCTAGCACTTGCATTACTTCTACCCGTTACACTACACTTCTAAAGAAACCTCACTTACATTGAGGGGAATAGGTGAGAAGAGAATACAAAGAAATAGGAGATAAGGCTGGACTCGCAGGTCTAATTAATAAATCAAATTTATTACAATTTCCAAAATCGCCCCACCCAGCTAATATCCATCCGATATACATTATTCAAACATCACAACCATGTATTCATACAAGCATGTTATCAATCAATCTAATCAAATTAATTAATCTGATAATTAGTGATCATCCAATGTTCAAACAAAGATTTGATTTTGTTCGAGTCAAACTCGTATTGCGAACACGTACTCAAGTACGATTTCTACAATTAAATTAAATTACATAATTAAATCCAATTTAATACGCATTTAATTCTAATTCATTATTAATTCCAAATTAAATATTACACTTTATAAAATAAACCTTTACGACTTAAATTCCAAATTTAATCGTTACGTCTCAAAGCCCGATTAATATCCAATATTAATTTAATTAAAGTCCAATGGGCTTTTAATTAATTTCTTGAGGCGTGGACTTTTGGTCAACTCGGGTCAAACCCGCAACCAAAGTCCAATCCGGGAGTTACCCCATAAGCCCATAAATTAATTTAGGCCCATTAGGCCCAATTAAACGTTAAAGGTTCATTAGTCGCATTTGGGCCTTTTGGAAGCGGTTTTGGGCCTAATTGGATCCAACCAATTTTGGCCTAAACCAACTTTGTACAACAAAGTCCAATAAACCCAATAACAACTTTAAAAGCCCAAATCCAATTTTAAGGCCAATAATTTAATTCAAAAATTCCAAATTTTCCAATTAAATTACCTAAAGTGTATAGCATTATTAATTACCCAAATCAAAGTTTCCAAAACACTAAATTTGTCCAATTAATCATGCTTATCATCAATTAATCATGTCCAACATAATTTAAATCAAAATCAAACCCAATTTCATGCTTCAAGTGTCTCGGCCAAAGAGAAATTATGCCCAAATCAAATTCAATCCAATTGAACCCAATCAAACATAAATTCAACATCCCTAATGATTTCCAAGTCATCCAATGAACAAAAAATCAAAATCCAAGACAATATTAGGGTTCATATTTTCGGCCATCACAATCAAATTGGGAAAATTGTTCCAAACACTTTTTCATCAAAATCAAATTGATCTAATCATCATCATTAAACAACATGTAAGCATTCTAAAAATCATCCAATTTCATTAAACATGCTCAAAATCAAGTTTACCCAAATTAAAGTTTGGCCAACAATAAGCAAATTGGGGAAAATCAATCCAATTAATTTTTCTTCAAATTGATTACATATAACTCTAATTTATCATATACAAACATTCTTAAACAAACAATTTGTCAAAATCATGCTTAAATCAAAAATCCCAATTTTGCTCAAGAACCCTAAAAACGTTTTATGCACAAATGGCTCAAGATACCATTTTTGAGTTTCAATCAAGCCCAAGGATCATAAATCATGCATAAACGAGTTGAATACATATCAAAGGAGGCGGAAATAACTCACATTGATCGGTAGAGATGCAACAAAGATGAAGTGCGAACTGCTCTCCTTGCTCGGCAGTGAGCTGCGCATGTGAGGGGGCTGCACGGGTGACTGGTTGATGACCAGCTTCTTCAAGGTTCGGCCATGGGAGACACCATTGAAGCTCCAAGCTTCAAGCTTTCCAAGCTCACAAACTCACTTCCCTATCACCTTTGTATTCCTCCATGAGTGTGCTAGCACTTAGATCTTGCTACAAGATCAAAAGCTTCTCCATTTTGTGTGTGAAAACCAGAAAAAATGAAGAAGAAAATCGGTCAAGGAGACCGTGAGAAGAGAGAAACCATTTTTGGCTCCATTTTGCCAAAACCGTGAATGTGAAACAAGAGAGAGAAAAAGTGATGCCTTTTTGTATTACCTTTTTTTTTTTTTTTATTTACCAAGTAAGTAAATAAAAGATACAAAACTTTTATTAAAAGTCAAAGCAAAAAGCAAAAGCTTTCAATCACTTTTCACCCATCACTTCTACTTTTACTTTAAGTCACATCACATCACTTTAATAAAGTGACATGTTGTCAAGTCACATCACTCAAAGTGACAATTGATTTGACGCATGATGTGACTAACGATTTGACGCTTGATGTGACTTGCGTGCTGCGCTCGAATTCGAAATGCGAATGCGCTCGCAATCACTCTCGGGCTCGGGTTCGCTAATTCCAAATTAACGAATTTTCCGTCGCGTCGTAATTAAATGATTACGCCTAGCGAAATCATTATTCACGTCGCTAACGAATTAATTCTAAATTAATTCGTTCGCCCGAATTAAAATCCAATTTCAATTCCGCGTCGAAATCTAATTTCGATTAATATATCGAATATATTAATTTTACCGATTAATTCCAAATTAATCGTTCTCTCTCTTTAACGATATTTTATCCGAGATAAAATATCTCCGTAATTAATCCCAGATTAATTTTCTCTCTCATCGAATTAATCCCAGATTAATTTTCTCTCTCTCTAATTAATCCCAGATTAATTAAAGTGCGAGTCATCGTCATCGTGAATCTTCAGAAGCGACCCATGAGATCTCCGGATATGTTGGCAGTAAATACGGTCGTCGGACTATCCGAACACGTAAGTACCTCGTACATCGTACTACGTTTATACCGATTTACAAGACAAGGTTGGCTTCTAGCAAGCGCATGCCTACCCAATTCTCCAGAAATATTCTTACAGGAATATATAGATCTGTATCAAGCGTAGTATACCGTAGTATTGTGTATATCGGCCCAGTATCGGATAGTCACGTGCTAGGGCTGGGGCTGGATAAGTGTCTGCCCTGTCCGAAGCACATGTCGGATGTCTGGTAACTAGTCTCTATAATCAGATATTCATGACCTGGTCATAATATCATGATTGGATTGCGCATCCACTCAAGAGCACTAGTACCGTATCCTGCGTGACATCATCTCCACTATGACTGAAGTGATACTTCCGTCTTGACATCACACCCAATACACTATACGACTCGCAGAACCGTTTAAAGCCCTTTACCACCAAGACCAAAGTCTACCGATTATCGTAAGTATTAGCGGTGCAAGTCTCAGGTTAAGACCAAATACACCTACCCTGATGTCGGACTCCCATAGACACATAGTCATAATACCAATGGGATTCCGAGGTCTATCCAGAGCGAAGCTGTTTCCCGTACCATCGGTGAACACAACCTCCTATCGCACTTGCATAAGTATCCAATACTTAAATATATGAGAACTATGTCGTCGTGCCCTCACAACGCGCACAAGTGCAATACTAGCCTATTCCGCATTATCGATGTCCTGTCTCGATAATACTCCGGCTAGGGATATTTTGATTAATCCTTCGTGGACTGATACTGTCTCATATCATCTCAATCCAGGAACTATCATATGGACCTCTCTTCATTTATACATCTATGGTGATCTAATCACAAATGATGAGAGTGCAATTTTTCCTTGTCACATAGTTAATTTGTACAACAACAAACCCTGATCTGTACAAATAGTGACGCTATGGGTCATATTATCCAACACATCTAGCCTAGCTAGACATGGGCCCACTTGCTTTACTATGAACTAGGGCTAACGATGTGGCATTACACTTATACCAAGTAAATAGTATTTTAGGCACTTTGCCCAATAAACTAGATTCGTAGACTTTATTTGAATGGAATCAATTAGTCAAGTACCCACTCTCGAAAGTGTGGATATACGATTCTTGTTTGATTGTGTCCCAGACAATAATGCCACAATTAGTTTCATCTGATCAAATCAGTTGAGCTATTTGTTTGTCATGTTTATATTTGAGATTTATTTATATTCAAAATATAATTCTGTTATTCACATCTAATGTGTTTATCTCATATAATCTTTATATAATAAAACACTTAGTTTCTAGAATATAAAGTTCACCCGCAGCGGGTCAAACCCTGATATAGAGATAATGTATCTAGTCAAACTAGTTATATTATAACAGTTTCCAAATTAGGTACACACCCGAAGGGTATTCCTAAAATTAGGTATCTACGGGTAAAACAGCGACTTTCGTCCCGTTTTACATTTCGCAGATAAATCTCAATTGAAGTCAGTATCCTGTTCATAACAGATTCTGAACATCAACATATATTTATATCACACTAAGTATCTAAATCCAATTTTAATACTAGTAGTGAATATAATATTGACAAACATATTTGAAGTCAGAGCCTTGGCGCCTTCTTCAATTCTTCATGTCTGCTTTGTCCAAACTGCAGTCATGCTTCCGCGATCCCGTTTGCCACATTAAGGCAGACAATTTTGGGATATGTCCTTTTATCTCTCCTAGAAGATTATAATGATTTTGCCTTTGCCCTTTTTTCACATTTCACAGTAGCCTTTGGCCAAGCCTCGGTTTTCTAGAATATCGAAGTAAGGTGCGCCTTGCGCTACTTGCCTAATTGCAAACTTTGACTTTATCTTCTTGAGAAT